>APFE031415013.1:115616-179449 GCA_000404065.3 Pinus taeda | reverse complement strand
TTTTTTATTGTTTTTTTATTTTTATTTTTAAATGGATCCTCGAACTTAGCCTTTGGAAAAAACACCTAGGACCTAGGACTTAGGACTTAGGACCTATGAGGGGATTAAAACATTTCCTGACCCTCAAGACACTTTACATCATGGCTTTTACAATTTTACATCCGAAGGGGGAAAACCCATTTGACATAGACCCTCATAGATCACCCAGTTCTGCAACCAACTATAATCTAGCAGATCAACGGACTAGGATTCCCCTAAGATTCTAATGACAAAATTCATTCCGGCTTTGGGGTTAGGTTGAAGGAAAACTCTGCCGATCATGGATCGGTGAGACAAAAAACCTTCCGAAACGTAGATTATCACTAGAAAATTAGGTCCACCTAGGCAATTTTCATACATGACTCAGCTCTATTATGATTATTTACAACTCACACATGCAGACTAGGTTTACAACATAATATGATAAGGTCGATGATGACTGTCGAATGGACACACCACGTCGATCAAGCGCTATCCCTTTTGCAAAGAAAAGGGGGTGTACTGCTATGGGTAGTTGTCATCCTTCTTCGGGTTTGTATTCCATCATCTGCATTCCCAATAATCTGTTATTCCCGATGGTGTTTTTGAACAAATTTCACTTTTGATGGAGTTTGAGATTGTTCCTTTTGACTTTCTTGATCCTTTTCTTCCTTCGCTGTATATTCTTCAGATTCTTAAAGAATAGGATCTTCTTCACGGACTTTAATTTCCTTTTCTGGAAGCGCCTCGTCAATCTTCACATCAATGCTTTCTACTATCTTTCGTAGTCGATTATTGTAGCATTTGTATGCTTTGCTCCTTGTAAAATATCCAAGAAATATTCCTTTATCAACACGAGAATCAAAGCATGTCTTCTTTTCCATAATTCATACGGAGTTTTGTCATTATTTGGTCTTAGTTGGGCTCTATTCAAGGTATACACTGCTGCCCCAACTGCTTCTCCCCAAAACTTGGCTTGCAAATCAGCTGCTAGTAACATTGTTCTCGCTATTTATTGTGCAGTTATGTTTCTTCTTTCCACTACATTTTGTGTAGGAGTTCTAGCTACTACGGAAAGTTATCTTTTGATTCCATGTATTTTACAGAAATCATTGAATTCCTTTGAAGTAAATTCTCCTCCTCTATCTGTTCTAAGACACTTGATTTTTTACTGTTTTTCATTTTCCACAAGAGCTTTGAAATTCTTAAAACATTCAAAGGCTTTAGATTTAAACTTTATAAAAAATACCCACATCATTCTAGTATAGTCATCTACAAATAGAGCAAAGTACCTTTCTTGCTGTAGAAGTGCACACATCCAGATCCACCTAAGGTTGACAAGGTAACATAGTATCACAGGGTCTCTAACTCTCCTCAGCTCACACCCCTAAGCAAGTACCATTTGTGAGAATGATGAAAATGGATGATGATGATGGAATAAGAAGTACACTAAATGAATTACGCTAACTCTCCTCAGCTCACACCCCTAAGCAAGTACCATTTGTGAGAATGATGAAAATGGATTATGATGATGGAATAAGAAGTACACTAAATGAATTACGCTAAACTCCTACTTTATATATGCATATTCCAACAATGACAAGTGAAACCTCAAGAACTCACTTCCCCAACACTTGGAGATTCATTCCTTCTCCTTGGGAACTTGGGATAAACACATGTGAATGATAACTTAAAACTTTAATTAAATGCTTGGCTTAAGCCCCGTACCCATTCACTGAGCTCTAATCCCCCATTTTTTTTTTCCAACTTGGTCTGTAGCAGCAGTGTATGTTTATTAACATGAGTGTGACTACATATTACATTTGCTAGGCTCTCTGGCCTTTCAACACATAGGCTCTCCAATTTAAAATGGCACAAGCACTCTAGCCCTAAAACATATATACATACTTAGGCATGCAGGCTCAACACACTTGTGTATATATATATATATAGGTACAGAGGCTCAACATATCCTGGTTCACCAACCTAATAGAAATATGTATGTACAAATACACTAGTGTTCAACTTGGGGGTGTTACACTCCTCTCAACAGCCTGGGCTATACCCATTTGACCTTTATACAAATTAATGTTGCAGACAAAGAAGGATAAATTTAAGAGATGTGTCTACCTTTCGACAAACTACAAAGCCCTCTCTGTCAGTGAAGTAAAATTTAGCCATTGATATTTGCTTGAACCTGTCTATAAAACAAATATTATTGTTTAATTTTTCTGTAAGTTTATGTATACTATAATTCATATAGAGCATTTCATATAGTAAAAATATCTTCATTGCATAAATCAGAAGGATTTTCCAAATATTTATGAGACTAAAGGCATTGCCTAAGGTTTCCCCAGATAAAAATGCTTTATATGGGTGCATGGCTGATCGTTGCTATTATTTTTCTGCCAAGAATTACATGTGCATCTGTTGGCTGTTTCTGTTTGTAGAAATTCAATCCTGCAGAGACATTTGGAGATATTATCCTTGACTACCCGTAAGTATATGAAATATTTCTGTGTTAGTCTTGTTATTGATGCTGTCTATGCATTATGTCATTTGCAACATCTTCGATTTATTTTTCAATTATTTTGGAATCTATATGCACTTCTCAGGTGTGTGGAATGCACTTCAGCAGTAACTCAAGGTCTTGCAGCATTTAAGAAACTGTATCCAGAATACCGACGTAAAGAAATAGAAGAGTGCATTTTAAAAGCCTCTAAGTCCATAGAAAATTTCCAGAGGCCTGATGGTTCATGGTAAGCTCTTGTTTTGGAAGTAACACCTTTTAGTAAGATCAGAAACATGGGAAGTATGCTTTTCCCACTTTGGTTTTAATAGGAAAAATTGTTCTTGTAGGTTTGTGCCATACACGATGTTCTTTTTGTATTTTTGAGGGGTAACTTTGATCCATATTAAGATAGATATTGGTTAATGAAAATCAGGGCTGCAGTGATGATTGTACTTGTTCAGGAATCAAATCTTTTGTTTTGGACGTTTAGCACAATATTTGAAGTTGCATGTAGTCTGCATCACATCTAGTGAAATATGAAACTAATGTCAATTAATGAAAGCTTCGCGGCACTGCTAGCAATGTGACTAGACTCTTGTTCATTGAAGTCTCTATTGAAATCACAAAGATCAGCTAGTATTGGGAGACCATATAGTAGGTGATAAGGAGGGGTAGATATGTTAGTGGTTTGTCACTGTTTGATATAATTATTATCATTTTTTATATTATAAAATCAGCTCATAAAACTTTATTGGGGATGCTTGATGCATTATCTCTTGTATTACACTTCAGTTATTGAGTCTGCTCATAAACCTTGATTGGGGATGTTTGATGAATTGTACCTCTTGTATGATGGTTCTCAGTTATCATTTTTTACACTATGTTAGTTTTTGTAGCATCGGACAGGTGTTCTAGTCTCAATTGGTGTTAGAGAGACTAAGAACACAAGATTTTCAAAACCCAGAAAAGGTTTCATGAGATAAGCTTGTGAAATGCCTTCATTACGTTAATTAGCTATCATTTAAATTTTTCCTTAGTTTAACTTAGGAAAACTGGCTAATTAATAGGAATTAATTAAAGAAAGTTGAGAAAGCTCTAGAAGCTCACACAAAGTGAGTTTGAGATGATCTTAGCCATTTATAATGATTTAATCATGGTTGTTGGAGATTCAACAAGAGATTATAAGAGCAGGTCGATGGGGATGGAAATAGATACATCGAGCATGAGGGAGAGCGAGTTCCTTGGGCAAATCAAGCCATCCAGTGTAATGATTCAGTAAGAAGAAGAGCCCGAGCCAGCGCAACAGTGATTGAGGAAGCAGTAGTAGTGATTTCCGGTAAAGTTCCAATGTCAGAGAGTTGGAAGCAGGTGGGCCGCATTATTTCCTCAGTGAGGCTGCGCAGAGGTAGCACAAAAGATTTATAGGGCATTTCGATTAAGCTAAAGAGGAGGTCGATTCAGTTGCTAGTGGTCGAAAAAATTTCCAGGAGGCCAAGCAAGTCATCTCCAGAGGCAGAGTCAGGCAAAGCAACACAATCCGGGCAGTTCCACAGGTAGTGCGAGTAGAGTCTGCGCAACACCGCGCAGAGGCTGACACATAGGCATTCGAGTAGCTCAATTGCGACCAGTTGTTAGAGCCATATTGGTTGTCGAGTGAGACAAATTGTCTCACGAATAATTGGGTCAGATTATTTTATTGGAGGATTGTCAATTAGGCATCCATATTATTGTACTTAGATTTTGTCGTTGCATAATAATAAAATAAACACTCATCTGATGCACTGGTTTTCCATTCGAGGTTTTTCTGGGGACGTTAACCCAAAATATTGGTGTCATTTTTATTGTTTGTGTGTATCTATTTTCTCAGTTCCAGTTTATTTTCCACAACGTAATTTATTTGTGAAAAATTGCAGTGTGATTTACTCGTTATTTGTCATATCAAATAAATTGTATAATTAATCAATTAGAAGAATAAATTCCAGTAGATGTGTGGAACAATGAATTTGTTCACTGGTGTTCTTAAATCTCAGATACATTTAAAACTGTATGCAAGAATATGATTGTGTTAGACTTGTATTTGTAATAGTAGTAATTGTATTATAAAAATATGAATGGTGCTTACAAATCTTCGTGGCGGTGTGCCTATATAGGCATTGACTAGCTATTGATTTGTGGTAGCATCAGATGTGCTCTAGCCATGAAAATTGGTGGAGAGGCTAAGGCACATAAGATCTCCCAGACCTAGAAATGGTTTGGGGAAATTCCACCCGGTTGGAGAGATATTAAAATAATTAATATTTTTAATGGGGTTCCTAAGTCTAAACTTTGGAAAATTAAAATATTAATGGGTATTACTATAAAACTAGGTGAGAATGTTCTAAATGACATGGATCAAGCCAAATCTAATCTTAGTCATTGATTAGGGACTTAATCTCGGTCGTTGAAGACTCAATAGGAAAAGTATAAGAGGAGGCTTGAGGATCACTTGGAGATGCACCAAGATTGATAAGTCAGTTCGATTTTCTGGAGTGGAGCTTGATGAGAAAATTCGAGCTAGTGGTCTGTTGCAGTGAGGGGCAGTGAGTACATAGCAAAGAGGCAGGGATAGTGCCAGAGAGTCAGAGCAAAGACCAAAGAGGTTGATGCAGAGGTAGCTAGAGTTACGCAGGAGCTACACAAAGGTAGCTGGGGACTGCGCAGAGGCAGAGAGGCCTACGTGGGTGACGCAAAGGGGCCAAAAGATGACGCAAAGAGCCAGGAGGCTGACGCGGAGGCTTGAAGAACTACGCAGAGGCTAGCAGGGCTGACGCAAAGCCAAGAGGAAGCGCCGAAAGAATTTTTCGTGAGGCAGAGTAGAGCTAAGAAGTTGAATATCTATCTCCAAGAAGAGGTATTACTGCCGTGTAACAATCTCTGTTGGGTGAGCCATTTCTGGCACCCTAGTTGTACTCAAGAATCTGCATAATAATAAAACCTTCATAATTGCTACACTGGTTTTCCCGCATTGGGTTTTTTCGGGGACGATTGTCCAAAAATAACGGTGTCCCTTGTGTGTTTGTCTTAATTATTTCAGTTGTTGATCTGTATATGAGTTAAGGCTGCATTTGTGTTTATTTTAGTATTTATAGTTATTTAAATAACTTGTTAATGGAATAAACAAGTAGGAGAAATTAACCCAGAAAATGCAGTAGGGATTTCTAATGTGTCAAACATAGAAATTTCAACATGGTATCAGAGGGTTGCAGATCACAGGAGAACAGAAGGCACTAGTAGTAATCTAGAGAATTTGCAGCAGTAGTAGTTGTCCCAAGAGACAACGTTGTTCTAGAGCAGAAGCAGTAGAGAAGAAGTGACATAGAGGGCCTACGTCATCATTTCGAGCCAGGAGGAGGGCCAGTGTAGAGGCAGAGGGGCAGATCAGACTTACGCAGTGTTCGGTCGTCTTTCTCAGCCAGGAAGGATCGACACTGTGGCCAGGAGGAACAGATTCTGTTGTTGCTGGGATTGCGTAGAGCCTGAAAGGCTCAGTTTCTTCAGTTGCTGGGGCTTGGGAGCTGTGGGTAGATTGTGATTGAGAAACTGGTGGGGTGCTGTTTCTGTCGGTGCAGAACAGTACCTAAGGGTACAAAACCAAGGTAGAGGGAGTCGCTACCTTGACGGATCTCTAGCCAAGAAATCTAGATCCGAGTTGCAGTTGCAAGGAGTGGAGAGGAGCAGTTCGACATTTGGCGGAAGGATTTCCAGCAAGGAAATCAGGACTTAGAGGGAGATTTCTAGGAGGGAAGTCGAAACTCAAAGGGAGTCCAGAAGAGGAGCTGAAATGGCAGTGAACCGACTGAGGGTTCAGGACAAGTTGGATAGGGCTTCCAACTTTGTCATCTGGAAGGCCAGGATCCTGGCAGTCCTGGATCGACATCGTATCAAGGACTTTGCCTTTAGAACCGTGGCTATCCCGGTCGACCCAACTGATAATGAGAAGTACGAGGATGCAATGGCGAGGGCGAAGTGCATAATCCTTGGTGGGGTCAAAGATCATGTCGTACCACATATTGCTGAAAAGAACATAACAAAGGAGATGCGAGATACTTTGAAGACCTTGTATCAGGGCTCTTCCGTGCAGCGAAAGATGCTATTGGAAAATCAACTACAGCCGTATCATATGCAGAAGGGGGAGCAGACCTTCTCAGGTTGTAGGAGATTCGCGACTAGCTCACTTCTGTGGGGTCTACACTGGATCCAGAGTTCATGGTGAGGATTGCTCTGAATGCAGTCTCCGAGGCGTGGGAGACATTTGTCCAAAGTATTTTGGGCAAGTCTACCCTTCCGGGATGAGAGGAGATGTGGGCGGCTCTTCGCTAAGAAGAGATTAGGAGGTTGACCAAGGCGGTGAATAGTGGCAAGGGAGGTCGAATCAAGAAAGAGGAGGAGGAGGATGCAGCTCTAGCATCTAAGTGAAGAGGAAGAAGAAGAATATCTCCAAGGTGAAGTGCTTCCACCTTGGGGAGCTGAGACATTATGCATCCCAGTGTCCCAGGAAGAAAAACAAGGGATAGGCTTCTGATTGAAACGCAGCTCCAGCTAAGGCGGAGAAAGAGGTCGAGACTGATGACGATTGTGCCATGAGTGCTCATGCACCTCTAGAGAAGAGGTGAGGGGACATCGAGTTGTAGTCAGGAGGACTACATACTAGGGGCAGGATCCTTGAGGTGCCCAAACTCTTGGATCATATTCGGCTACGGGAGCCCTTAACGACAGTAGTAGGATGACAGGGGTCAGGTGGAGCAAAGTGTAGTGGAGCAGCAAGGCAGTGCTTGGGTGCAGAAATTTGAGGCAACGCAGTGGAGGTTGCAGCAGTTCGAGAGGTGTAGAGGTGTATGCAGCAATGCAGTGACAGCAGAGGGAGCACAGGATAGCAGCAGGGGAAGCTTCAACATCATGAGGCTTTCGGATTGATCAGATGTTAGCATTTGGGTAGATTAGTTACTTACTTCTCGGTAACTGAGTTGCAGTGAAGCATTTGGGTAGATCAGTTACTTACTTCTCGGTAACTAAGTTGCAGTGCAACATTTAGCAGTGGCAGTGCTAGGGGAAGCATGGGCAGCATATTGAGAGGGAGTTGCAGTACAGACGTAGCAGTGGAAGTGGTAGTGTCATGGGCAGCAGTACTGGAAGCGATAGTGCAGATGATGTGAGGCAACATGCCAAGCATCAGCATAGATACTGATGCGGAAGGATTAGTGTGATGTTTCAGTGGTGGAGCATTACTAGAGCACATTCCTCGCTAAGAGGGAGTGTTGATTTGTGGTAGCATCAGATGTGATCTAGCCATGAAAATTGGTGGAGAGGCTAAGGCACATAAGATCTCCAAGACCCAGAATGGTTTGGGGAAATTACACTCGGTTGGACAGATATTAAAATAATTAATATTTTTAATGGGGTTCCTAAGTCTAAACTTAGGAAAATTAAAATATTAATGGGTATTAATATAAAACTGGGTGAGAATGTTCTAAATGACATGGATCAAGCCAAATCTAATCTTAGCTGTTGATTAGGGACTTAATCTCGGCAGTTGAAGACTCAACAGAAAAAATATAAGAGGAGGCTTGAGGGTCAGTTGGAGATGCACCAAGATTGATCAGTCAATTCGATTTTCTAGAGCGGGGCTTGCTGAGAAAATTCGAGCTAGTGGTCTATTGCAGTGAAGGGCAGTGAGTACATAGCAGAGAGGTAGGGATAGTGCCAGAGGGTCAGTGCAGAGACCGAAGAGGCTGACGCAGAGGCAGCAGGAGAAATGCAGAGGCAGAGAGGCCTGCGTGGGTGATGCAGAGGGGCCAAAAGCTGATGCAGAGAGCCAGGTGGCTGACACAAAGGCTTGAGGAGCTACACTGAGGCTAGAAAGGTTGACACAGAGCCAAGAGGAAGCGCTGAAAGGATTTTTTGTGAGGCAGAGTAGAGCTGAGAAGCTGAATATCTGTCTTCGAGAAGAGGTATTACTGCCATGTAACAATCTCTGTTGGGTGAGCCATTTCTAGCAGCCTAGTTGTACTCAAGAATCCGCATAATAATAAAACCCTCAGAACTGCTGCACCAGTTTTCCCGCATTGGGTTTCTCCAGGGACGATTGACCAAAAATAACAGTTTCCCTTGTGTGTTTGTCTCAGTTATTTCAGTTGCTGATCTGTATATGAGTTAAGGCCGCATTTGTGTTTATTTCAGTATTTATAGTTATATAAATAACTTGTTAATGGAATAAACAATTAGGAGAAATTAAACCAGAAAATGCAGTAGGGATTTCTAACGTGTCAGATGTAGAAATTTCAACACTGGCCACGAAGATAGAATGACACAACTTTTGACCCATGTCTCTTCAGAACTAGTGAGACATTAACTAATTTAATTAATTTATATTATTGAATTGCTATTTTAATATTTATTATTTAATTGGTGTTTTATGAATAATTTTATTCACAACATTGCCACCCGCTTTAGATATGCTTTGTCCTCAAAGCACAACCAGAAGGGTTTTCTCTAGTTGAACATTGTTGCGATGGAATGACATCCTTTTGTTGACTGGTGCATTCTTCAGGAGTACTTGTACCTTCCTTGGAGCTGAAAGTGTTAACACCATTCAATTTATAATGTCGTCCTTGCCAGTTAAACTCCATGAATTGTTGTTCAAGATTTGTAGTATAGCTCCCTAGTTGTATTAACCATTCTGCATCTAGAACTACATCCATTTCTTTGAGTGGTAGGGAAAATAGATCTGTTTGTAGCTTCAGTTCTTGTATTTGGATTGAAACTTGTTGACATTCTCCTATTTCCTTGATTTTCCTTTCAGTAGCGACAAATATGGACAAGTCCTTGATTGGGAATATACAAGATCAATGTTTATACAATTGTGAGTACTACCAAAATCTTTAAGTATATTGACATTTTTGTCTTTTATGATTCCTTTGAGCCTTAGGGTTTGAGGACATAGACTCTTCCTCATGTTTGATGGATTACTAAGTTTAATGTTCCTTTTTGGGAATTGGCTCTTCTTCCAAAGATGTGGTGGAACATATTTTCTAGTTGCTTGTTGTTCTTGATCTCTGAAAGAGTTACTATTTTCATCAAGGTTTTTTGAGTCACATGAAATTGCAGCTAATGACGGTTCCTCAAAATTTGAATCTTCACTGGGTCTGACAACAATTCCTTCATCATGTTCTTGTACTTCAATTTGCTTCCCATCTACTATTTTATAGTAGTGCATGGATGTGTCTTCACATTTATGGCCTGGCATCCAATTTTCTCCACCTTCGCGACAACTATTTTTTTGGAGTAGCATGATCCGGATTATCCACAGTATTATGTTTCTTATATCGACGTTTCGAACCCCAAAGGGGGTCCATTTTTTTACGTGGATCGTTACTTGAAGTGTCTGATTCCTTCTTGAATTCATAAGTATACAGTTTCTTGTTAAGGCATCTGTGTCCTGATGTCCATTTTTCTCCACAATACCTACATTTGTTAGTTTCTTTTCTTCTTGGGTGTTGTTGTTGGTCTTCATATTCTCTGAATGATGACATTCTGAGCTTATATTTTCTCTCAATAATTATGACTATGTGTCTGGCATTTTCAATGGTTTGGGGTTTATATAATTTTAATTCTTCCCGAATGTAATCCTTAAGGCCACAACGATACATTTTTAATAGCTCTTCGTCTGAGAATCCCCTTTGCCTTATTGCTAACACTTCCCATTCATGCGTGTATTGACTTACTGATCCCTTGTGTTTGAGGTGAACGAATCATTCGTAAACATCATCCTCTTCTTCGTCTTGAAATTGTTTTAACAAGGCGTTTTAAAAAAAATTCCAATTGAATGAGTGAGCTGCACATTTGTTAGACCACCATAGGAATCAATCAGTTCTTGTATTTTTTTTAAATAATAATTAAATTAATTTTAATTATATAATAAGTTATTATTATTATGTACTTATTTTATAATATATATATTTGTTTGTTATGTAGTTTTCCAATGGTATAGTCAAATACGACCCAACTTAATATATTCCCTGAAGCATTGACTCCTCAACGACTCACGTTGTTTGACCTCTCACCGATTGATAGAGTACCGATTGGCCTTGCACTGATTGACCTTCTCAGCAATTGACGACATGGACGAGGTCTTCTATGTTATTTGAATGCAACACAGGTAACAGGCATAGCAAAAGCACCACGGGAAGCACAATGGACGGCAACGAAAAAGGGAATGACGCAACTCGACGGATGGGGTGGGGAACATGGTGTTTACGGGGTGGATGGTCAACGAACAGCAACAACAGTGGATAGAATACAGAACAGTGGGCCTGCAGTGGGTGTGGAACAGATGGGGAGTGGGTGTGCACCGGAGAGTGGAATGGGGAGGAGATTCTTGTTTATTTCCCAATTTTGAGTTTTTCACAAAGATGGCCATAGTAGGTCTCAGAGATTAGGATAGAATTGACGGAGCCTTGAACTTTGGTATCTGGAAGGCTAGGATGCTATTCCTGTTGGATGAGCATGGCCTGAAGGAGTTCGTGACGACAGTTGTAGTTATATCGATAGACCCTATCCAGTTCCACGAGTATAAGAAGGATATGGCCAAAGCAAAAGGGATGGTCTTGGATGGAGTCTGAGATCATATTGCTCCACACATTGCAGAGAAGAATATGGCAAAGGACATGTGGGATGTCGTTGTGAAGTTATACCAAGATCCATCTGAGAATCGGAAAATGTTTTTGAAGGAGAAGCTGAGAACCACAAAGATGATGAAGGGTGAAGGCGTAACTCCATATCTCACCAGAATTCGAGATGTCCGAGATGAGCTAGCAGTTGTAGGAGATAAAACAGAGGACAACGAACTTGCTTGAATTGCTCTAAATGGTTTTATCAAAGAGTGGGCCACGCTCGTTCAGGAAATTATTAGATGAGACAAAATTCCTGATTGGGAACACCTATGGAGTGATTTTAACTAAGGCTTGGCCTCATCCAGGGTACTTCTAGCTGTAATAGTAAAGGGTCGAAGGTTGAGAAGGAGGAGGAGAATGTAGCCCTTGCCAGTAAAGGAAAGGCGAATAAAGGTTCCAATCAGGGACAAAGCTCAAAGGGAGGAGAAAAGAAGAGGAAGGATTTGTTGAAGATCAAATGCTTCAGGTGTGGTGAGTTTGGTCACTACAACACCCAGTGTCCCAAGAAAAAGGACATGAAGGGGGAGTAGCAGACCGTAGTTTTGGTAGATATAGATGAGTTAACCTTCAGGTTGGACTAGTTTGCTTTACTAGTAGCTATACCTCCAAATGGAGGAGGAGCATAGTGCTTCAGAGTTGTAGGATTGGGTAGGGTCCATGAAAGAGAAGGAGCAGGTTGTAGATATTCTCTTCATATGGATCATTGTTGTTGTTACGGGGGCACACAGTTTTCAGTAGCCAGAGGATTAGTGTGAGTAGGCAGAGTCAGATCTTGAGGAACAGTTGTAGTTAGTTACCTGAGGGATGCACTCAATAGACAGTGCAGATGCTAGTTGCAGTCAGAGACTCAGGAGATAGTTGTAGAGCCAGTACAGGGAAACAGTGGATCAGTTGATCTTTCTCAGTTGGAGTAGTTGCAGCAACAACAACAACATGAGATCAGATGCAGCGTAGGAAATGTTGGGAGCAGTGCAGGGTTAGCAGCAGCGCAGATGGAGGATGGTTCAACTACAGGGTTAGTAAATGAATCAGGGTATGTGCAGTAGCTTGGTGGACAATGACAGGTTGTTACAGGTGTCAGGCTTCAGTAGTGTGAGGGAAGATGTTATGGGAGAAAACACTTTCCTCGCTAAGAGGGAGTGTTAGTTTTTGTAGCATTGGATACGTGTTTCTGTCTTGATTTGTGTCAAAGAGGCTAAGATAATAAGATATTAAAAAACTAGAAAATGTTTCATGAGATAAGCTTACGAAATGCCTTAATTAAATTAATTAGCCATCCTTTAAATTTTTCCTAAGTCTAACTTAGGAAAACTGGTTAATTAATATGAATTAATTAAGGAAAGTTGAAAATGCTCTAGAAACTCACACAGATTGAGTTTGAGAAGATTTTAGCCGTTGATAATGATTAAATCATGGTTGTTGGTGATTAAACGAGAGATTATAAGAGCAGGTCGATGGGGATGGAGATAGATACATCGAGCAAGAGGGAGAGCAAGTTCCTTAGGCAGATCGAGCTATCCAGTGCAGTGATTCAGTAGAAGGAAGAGCTCGAGTCAAAGAAACAGTGATTGAGGAGTAGAAACATTGATTTCCAGTGAAGTTCTAGTGCCAAAGAGTCAGTAGCAGGAGGGTTGCAGTGTTTCCTTAGTGAGGTTGCGCAGTGGAAGCGCAAAATATTTAGAGGGAAATTCGATTAGGCTAAAGAGGAGGTCGATTCAGTTGCTAGTGGCCGGGAAAATTTCCAGGAGGCCAAACGAGTCATCTCCAGAGGAAGAGTCGGACAAAACAACAGATTCCGCGAAACTCCACAGGTAGTGCAAATAGAGCCTACGTAAGCACCACTTGGAGGTTGATGCAGGGGCATTTGAGTAGCTCAGTTGGGGCCAATTGTTGGAGTCAGATCAGTTGTCGAGTGAGACAAATTGTTAGAAAAATTATTTGGTTAGATTATTTCGTTATTGTACTCAGGCATCCAGATTATTGTACTCAAATTTTCCTATTGCATAGTAATAAAATAAACCCTCATCTGCTGGACCTGTTTTCCCTTCGAGTTTTTTCTGGGGACGTTAGTCCAAAATATTGGTGTCATTTATATTGTGTGTGTGCATCTATTTTCTTAGTTCCAATTTATTTTCCGCAGCGTAATTTAGTAGTATGATTTATTCGTTATTTGCCGTATCAAATAAATTACATAATTAATCAGTTAGAAGAATAAATTTTAGTTGCTGTGATTTAAAGAATTTTCACACTATAGAGTCAGGTCACGAGTCACATGGCATGCCTGATGCATTTCCTTTCTTAGTAATACACTTTTCAATGTATATTTGGGATTATATATCCCCATGTCCCCCTTTTAATGAAATGTGTGGAAACATAGGGGGAAACATTTTCCAAAAGGAGGACTTCTAGGCATGACCCCCAAAAAAGGGGTGTTTCTGGGCTTTCCTCCATGAAAGGGGACATCTAGGCATCCCCCCAAAAAATTTCCCTATTAAATCTTGTTACCACCCAAATTGTATGATAGAATGATAAAAGCTCTAACCCACATTGTACAATCCAAGTGGAACCTTGGAAGATCACCCACTCTCACCTCAACAACCTACCTATGCACTTTATTAGGCCATTTCTCCTCTAGCTCTAGGGGAGTTGCCTAAAGAATCACTAGGGATAAGCAACAAGGAACAAGGAAATATCAGAAGTAACACCAACAATCGAGTTGATTTTGGGAGAGAATAAATAAAAATGATGGCGAGAGACCAATATCCAAAAAGCTATGGAGTCAAGTGAGGATCAAATGATGAGGCAAGGTTAAGAAGAGCACCCTCCTTTTGTCAATTACCCGTTAAAATGGATTAGGATAAGGAACTAGTATCTAATGGATAATTAACCACTTAGCTAATCAAGGAAAACCATGAGATCAAAATTCAACTAGAGAGGATTCCTCAAACTTCCCTCACCCCAAGGATCGACTATGGCATCAAAAAAGCGAATCTTTTCCTAAGAGAATCCCCTTGAGGGTCTATTGCCACAAAATCTAGTAGGCCTTGGAGAGGGGTACCCTACAAGGTTAATACTATACCAAGAGACAATAATAGGGTGATGGCTCACTGTCACTGCAACAAAAAACCCCTGTTCTTTACTGATTTTCACCAAAGGGAGTAGTCTTGATAAGCAGTGTTCCATGGGGTTGCGTCCCCCGACCTGGGGGTCGAGTTTCCTAGATCCCTCGCGCTCTGGGGACTTGGGGACGAGAGGGGGTTGTTTCCCCACAATCCCAAAAAACAGGGTACACGAGGAAACTTGAAAGGGCTTGTTTCCTTCATTTTTGGGGTCGTTTCCTAGGCGAAAGGAGTCTTAAGGGGTCTTGAGGGGTGGTTTCCCTAGAAAAAATTCACAATTTTTTAATGAAACAAAAAAATCGTACTTTTTAATATTTGTTGACTAACCAGGAAGGGTTTATGTTATGTTCATTTGACATTTCATTTTCTGTTAGCTCCTTTGTTGAATTGAACACTCCCGCCATCGCCAAACAGCGTTTTGTTTGCTCCAAAGGATGATGCATAGGTAGCAATGGAGGAGAGACTTGATGAGACACAAATGGGGTTGGTTGGTGTGCCACTTAGCATGTTTGAGAATGCAAGTGATTCTGACTCAGATGGTGATATGGTTGATCCTGATTTATTCATGCAGTAGCTGGATGCAGAGACTAGCAGGGCATTACCTTGAGCAATTATGCTCATTTATCTTTTGATATGTTCTTAGGTTATTTTGACTCTTAAAATTAAAAAATTTGACTCTTGATGTATCAAACTTGACTTTTATAATTTTATTTCAATATTCAATATTCAATGTTCATAGTTGGAAGTGGAACATCAATATGGCTTAAAGTTTAAAAGTTTAAACATTTATAATTTTATAATTTATTTTCTTGTGCATTGTTAGTAAGTTAGTAGACTAGTAGTTACACTGTATAGTTACAAACTTACCTGTATTACGTAAGATTATAATTTATATGATAATGATATCAATGATCATGCTTTTCGTTTTAAATTTGTTTCAGTTATATGATTCATCGATTTATATTTTATATTTATAAGTTTTTAAGACCCCGACGTCCCCCCAAGTTTCCTAAAAATTGGTGGGGAGCTTTTGCATAGGCCGGTCCTGCGTACCCCCGCTCCCTCGCCTCCTCATCCCAGAAACTTGGTGGAGCATTGCTTATAAGTGAATAGGTCACCTAATAGGTATTCTAGGTAAAATGGCATAGGGTGACCAATAGGCCTTCGAGGGAAAATATTCACTTAAGTACATGGTTTCAATCAATGGTAAGTGCAATTTGCTTTCCTTGGAGATGCCTAAGAATGGCAGTTTATGACCTAGGGTTTGACTCTATGACCTAGGGTTTGACTGATGGGTTGAGAGTTGGGAAGGCCCAAGATCAAGTTGCTAAGAAACAATTTCGAACAATGATTTTCAAGAAGGAAAGGGCACATAAAACCCTCAAATAAGCCCCTAAGTTGAAGCAACACCAAACAAGGTTTTACCCAAGGGAAAACAACTAGGGTAAGAAAGTTTATGGATGAAATTGAAGTGAATGCCTACCAAGAGAGTTGATTTTGAGGCAACCAACTATACCCTTGGAATTTAGACTCTCCAATCCAAAAAGTCTCCCTTTCCTAGAAATTTGCACCAAGCCCTAGTTTGAGAGCTTGGCCTTGAAGGGGCTGAATTACTAGATTTTGTAGCATCGGATTGGTGTTCTAGTCTCGATTTGTGTCTAAGAGGCTAAGGAACACAAGATCTTCAAAACCTAGAAAAGGTTTCGCGAGATAAGCTTGCAAAATTCCTCAATTAAGTTAGTTGATCAACAATTAAAAATTGCCTAAATCTAACTTAGGAAAATTGATTGACTAATGAGAATTAATTGAGGATGATTGAGAACACTCTAGAGATTCACATGGATCGAGTCTAAGATGATATTAGTTGTCGATGGGGATCTAATCATGGTCGTTGGTGCTCCAGCGAGAAATTATAAGAGGAAGTCAATGGAATGGATATAGACATAGTTGAGAGAAGAGAACAGTTAGTTGCTCGGCAGATCGAGTTATCCAGATGCAGAGATTCAGCAAGGAAGTGAGTTCAAGCAAGAGAAGGAGAGCATCAGTGATTGAGCAAGCAACAACGAAGAGTTCCAGAGGATTTTTCCAGTGCCGAAGAGCCAGTAGAAGGGATGCCAAAATATTCTACAGAGAAAGTTGTCTTGGTGGTGCAAGTTAGCTAGTCTAATTGAGAAAATTGCCGAGAAGGGTTTGGATCAGTTACTGAAGGACGAAAGACATTTTGGAAGGCAGAGCGAACTTTTTCAATGGAAAGAGGAGGCTAGACAGCCCAATTCGGAGTAGTTCCAGAGGTCGTACGAACTGCGCAGGCCAGTAGTGCGAGCAACTAGTTAGGCAGTGTGAGTAGGTCAAAGGGAGGCTGAGTTTGTTTGAAAATGGAAAAATTTTCTCCAAAATATTTTTGGTGAGATTACTTGCTGGAGGATTTCCAGTTGGGCATCCAGATATTGTACTCAGATTTTACTGTTGCACAATAATAAAATAAACCTTCATTTGCTGCATCGGTTTTCCCTTCATGGTTTTTCCTAGGACTATTAGTCAAAAAATATTGTGTCGATTTTATTGTGTGCATGCATTATGTTCTAAGCTTCCATTTTATTTTCCGCAATGTAATTTATTTTGGTGAAGATTGTAATTGTGATTTTATCGATATTCATCGTAATAACAAATAAATTGCAGAACCCTTAGGAGATAAATTTCCAGTTAATTGCAATGAAGGAATTTTCACATGGTATCAAAGCAGTTTTGAAGAATAGATCCAAGGATCAAAAGTGAAAGGAGAAAAGTTGTGGAACTCCAGATTTAGATTTGAGCACAATTTCTCCAAATCTACATAGACCAGGTAGAGGTGCGAATTGTAGAGGCAGTGAGGTTTGATTTCCAGTTGCAGGTGCAGGAAAAATTCGAATAGCCTCAAAAGCAAAATTGAGCCAGTTTCAGAGCTGAGATTAGTTTTCGGGTGAGACAAATCGTCTCATTAATATTTTGGTCAGATTATTTTGTTGGAGGATTGCTAGTTTGGGCATCCAGATACTGTACTCAGATTTTGCTATTGCATAATACAATAAACCCTCATCGGCTGCACTGGTTTTCCCAGTTGGGTTTTTCCGAGGACTTTTGTCCAAAAAGATTTGTGCCATTTTTATTGTGCGTGCATTTATTTTCTCAGTTCCAGTTTATTTTCCGCAACATAAATTTATTGTGAAGAATGGCAGTGTGATTTATTCGTTCTTTGCCGCAACAAATAAACTGCATAATTAATCATTTAGAAGAATAAATTCCAATTTCTACATTTCAAGGAAATTTTCACATGGTATCATAGCGAGTTTGAAGACATATTAGGAGCGCATAAGTGAAGGAGAATTTTTTGTTAAAATTGGCAACTAGGGCCAAATTCCACTTTGGACAGCTCATTTGATGGAGATGATGATTGCATTGAATTCCTCTTTTCTATAGGACCAAAATCGACCTAAAGGTCATCAAATTTGAACAAGGGAAAGTATATTTTTGAATTATATGTCCACATGTGCATATTTGATCAGGTCAGCCCTGTTGACCACTACAAGACAATGATCCATAGCAATACACCCCATTTTTTCGCAAAAGGGATAGTGCCTGATCGACGTGTCCGTGTCGTTCAACTATCATCATCAGCCTGATCGTCATGTTATATTGTAACCCCTTTCTGCATGTGTATAATGTAAATAATCTCAACAGATCCGTGTCGTGTATGTAATCACCTAGGTAAACTTACTTTTCTGGTGACGATCTACATTCCGGGAGGTTTTTTGCCTCACCGATCCATTCTCGGATGGTTGATAGAGTTTTCCTTCAATCTTACCCCAAAGCCAGAATGGATTTTGTCACTAGGATCTTAGGGGAGTCCTAGTTGTAATAACCAAAAAAACTTAAATGCAGAAACTGTAAAAATTTAAAGCAGGTACTTACCTGCACTGCTATCGGATCTGGTGTAGTTGATGACGCTGCTACTGCTCTGCTCCAATTACCGAGAGACCAATTCTACCCAGCCAGACTGAGCAGAGCCTGGCTGCTCAATCTAGTAAGCTTCTCACAGGAGCTCACTGTCCCCCGTGCCCAGAACCTCAGACTGATTAAAGCTCTTCCAATGGCAGACCTTCTTCCCTTATTGAATTCCTCCTCTTGGTTTTTACCTCCGTTGCTCAACCCCTTTCTAAGCTCAGTTCTGCGATTTATAACTGCGGGCTTGGCGGTGGTCGGCTCCCACCTGTAGCCACCGCTTTCCTTCCTCCCGCCACGCCTTTGCATGCATTTCAGACCATCAGATATTTGTAATGACTAGTCACGCTTTATCAATCTGTTATTATTATATTGTTTTCTTTTAAAACGTATTACACTGCTTATATATGTTTACAAAGTTTGGTTTCATTTATTTTGGTATAAAATTTAATTTTAAATTCATAAAGTTTGATTTGTGTTTTAATATAAGGTTTGATTTATATTTATGTTTTAAATATGAAATTTATTCGAATTTATTTTAATGTAAAGTTTAGAACTTTATATTAGTTAATTATTTTTATTATTTCTTAACTTTTATAGACGGGTCGTTACATACACTCCCCCTTTAGAAAACTTCGTCCCGAAGTTAGAGTTTTATCTTATCTAATTACTTATGATAGTAATTAGTACCCCCTTCTTAAGTTTAAAATTTTATTTTAATATCAAGAGACTATAAAATTAGAATTTTAGGTTTATGATTTTAATGGACATGTTTTGCCCTATCCAGGTTCCCAAGCTATTCTAAAATCAACCTATCCTTCCTAATCTCTTCCGCTCCCATCCTATCCGTCCTCCACTGGAGTATGCCATGGCATCAGTTTTACTAACCTAACCATTCATAAACTCTAAGGTGACAGCGTTGGTTATACCAACCTGATTCCCAGTGGGCATCCGGCAGTCATCATCACATGTCTAGGGGAGCATGACTTGCATAGTCCTCCCATGACTCCAGGGTTCGGAAGATAAACGGTGGGCAACACCTCCACCCTCCCAGTAGAACTTAGGGCTAACACCCTATCATAGAATCACTTGGAGCTTTAATTGTTTTGAGGTTCTGCCATCACGTGGTCATCCCGGTAACTGTTTATTATCTGCAATCATACACTTACCCATGCATTCATAAAATGTGCATCAGCATATTCAAAATAACTCATGTATTATTCACATATGATACTACAGTATAACATATTTTACCATATTCTATGCATGTCTTTTGATTTCCATCTAAAATGTATTCACTTCCTTATTTCTATTCCATTGATCATATTGACATATATAAATAAAACAAATTTACAATATCTTAATTTCTATTAAAAGTAAAATCATTTAACTGTCTTAACTTTCCTTTGACAACTATAATTCAATAAAATGAACCACATATATCATTTTGGTATCCATGTACCAGCAGAAGTTAAACATATATTATGTCACAAAATTTTACGTTTATCTATAATCATTCAAAATGTTTCTGAGTCTCTGATTGTAGTGAAGTAAATATATACTAAACATAGTTTAAATTTCTTTAAAATTGACATAGATTAGGGTATCTTTGACATATGTCCTCTGTATTTTCCCAAGTTGCTGATCCAGGACTATATTTGTCCCATTGGACCTTAACTTGGTCCACCAGGCGGTTCCTCAACTGTCGAACCCTACGTTCCAGTATACGTAAAGGTTCGACCGATACGACTCCCTCGTCCGATACCTGCAATTCCTTCCATTGAAGGTTATGAGATAGATCAGCTATATAATGTCTTAATACAGAAACATGAAATACATTATGAATTCTATGCAGGTGAGGTGGCGGGGCAAGACGATAGGCAACAGTCCAACTCTTTCCATGACTTTAAATGGTCCAATAAATCGGGGTGACAACTTTGTCCCTTTTTTGAAGCGAATAGTACTTTTATTTGGTTTGATGCGGATGAAAACCTGATCCCCTACTTCATACTTCCTATCAATTCTGTGAGCATCAGCATAACTCTTTTGTCTATCCTGTGCTTCCTTTAATCGTTGTCTAATTTGTCTTATCTGCACTTCCATTTCATGGATTAATTCTGGACCTATTATCACTCGATCTTCTAACCTGTCCCAACTTAATGGTGTTCTGCAAGGTCTGCCGTATAAAGCTTCAAATGGAGGCATTCCAATCGAACTATGGTAACTATTGTTGTATGCAAATTCGACTAAGGATAAGTACTTTTCCTAGTGTGATTGCTGATCCATCACATACATTCGCAACATGTCTTCAAGTACTTGATTTACTCTTTCAGTTTTCCCATCAGTCTCAAGATGGTAAGCAGTGCTTAAATTTAGCTGAGTACCTAAGGCTGTTTGCATACAAGTCCAGAATCTAGAAGTGAATCGCGAATCTCTATCGGACATAATCTTCTTAGGTACTCCATGAAATCTAATAACTTCATTTATGAATACTCGAGCTACATCAACAACATCGTAAGTATCTCTTACGGGAATGAAATGGGCGCTTTTTGTTAATTTATCCACCACTACCAAAATGGCATTGTGTCTTTGAGAAGTAAAAAGTAGTCCAGTGATAAAATCCATTGAAATGGTCTCCCATTTAGACATAGGAATGTTGTGGGGTTGTAAGAGGCCCGCTGGGTGACAATGATCTGCCTTTACTTGCTGACATTCCAAACATTTTGCAACAAATTGAGTGATATCACGCTTCATACCTGACCAAAAGAAGAGTTTCTTGGTATCCGCATACATTTTCCCTACTCCAGGATGAGCACAATATACTGCTCTGTGGGCTTCCCCAAGGATGGTATCTCGAAGATTTTTATCATCAGGAATATACATCCTTCCATGGAATCGTAAGGTTCCATCATTTTCTAGTTCATATCCCTCAAATTTCGATTATTTTGCCCTTTTTCCCTCAAGACTTGCTCTCACCTTTAAATACCAGCTATCTTTTATAAGATGATCCAGTACTCGTTGTCTTAAGTCTACTTTAATGGGTATGATAGAAAATATCCGAGGTCTTCTGCTTAAAGCATCTGCACCTACATTTTCTTTTCCCTAAATGTATGATATCGCGAAGTCATATTCACTTAGAAATTCACTCCATCGCCTTTGTCTGGCATTTAAGTCTCTTTGGGTGAACAAATATTGTAGACTTTGATGGTCGCTTTTAAGTGAAACTTCGTCCCACTAGGTAGTGTCTCCAAATCTTTAAAGCCAGCACTACAGCGGCCAATTCTAAATCGTAAGTAGCATAGAGTTCTTCATGAGGTTTTAACTTTCTGGAAGCATACGCTATCACTCCTCTATCCTGCATCAACACTGCACCCAGCCCTTGTTTGGATGCATCAGTACATACTGTAAAATCTTTGTCCATATCTGGGACTCTTAGTATCAGTGCACTGGTGAGTAGTCTTTTGAGTTCAGAAAATGCTTTTTTACATTCCTCGGTCCATTCATACTTAACACCTTTCCGCTGAAGGGTTGTAATTAGCTTTGCGATTTTGGAGAACCCCTCCACAAATCTTCGGTAATAATCGGCTAAACCCATAAAGCTTCGTATCTCATGTGCATTTTTCGATATTGGCCAATCCATGATCGCCTTTACCTTCTCGGGATCTACTGAAATCCCTTCACCTGATATGATATGACCTAAATAATGAATCCTTTCCTGAAAGAATGAACACTTGAATAGTTTTCCATACAATTGACGTTCCCTAAGGCAAGACAATACTATCCACAAATGATCTTCATGCTCTTTCTTATTCTTGAAATAGATGAGAATATCATCTAAAAAGACTTGCACAAATTGATCAAGATATTTACGGAAAACACTGTTCATAAGATTCATGAATACAGCTGGCGCATTTGTTAACCCAAACGGTACCACAGTAAATTCATAATGTCCAAAACGTGTCCGGAATGCAGTCTTAGAAATATCATTTTCAGAAATCCTTCGCTGATGATAGCCTGATCGAAGATCAACTTTTGAAAAGATAGCAGCTCCTTTCATTTGATCGAAAAGATCGTCGATTCGAGGCATAGCGTATTGATTCTTTACTGTAGCTCAATTCAAGCCTCGATAATCTATGCATAATCTTAAAGATCCATCTTTCTTCTTCACAAAAATTACAAGAGCGCCCCAAGGTGATGTACTGGGCCGAATATGCCCTATATCCAGTAGTTCCTTCAATTGAATTTGCAGTTCCTGAAGTTCTGGAGCTGTCATTCTATAAGGTGTTTTAGAGATTGGTTGGGTACCTGGTTTTAATTCAATAGTGAGATCTAGCTCTCGAACCAGAGGTAATCCTGGTAACTCTTTTGGAAATACATCCGGGAATTCGGCTAACACCAGATATTGTCCTAAGGATGGTCCATTTCCTTCGCTTACCTCTTGAATTACATAAGCCTGACAACCTTTCCTTAAACAACGCTTCATTTTCATCGCTGAAATGTAGCACAAAGATACTTTCCTCTTGATTCCTTGAATTTGAATTACTTCTCCATCATCATTCATGCCTAGAATTCTTTTCCCATAACAGTCTACCCAAGCTTGGTGAGCTTCCAGCCAATCCATACCTATGATAAGATCATACGTTCCTAAAGCTGTGACATAAACTTTTAGTTTAGTCGTACAGACCCCTAGATCGATTTTGCATTGATCCACACTCAAGCCCACGGTTTGGAGTTCTCCTGAGGCCATTTCCTCTTGATGGAAATCATTTTGTCTACGCTCTGCCAACCCACATTTGTTTAATGCATATGACGAAATGAAACTATCTGTGGCACCAGTATCAAATAAGATTTTGAGTTTTATACCATTGATAGTACCTGAAGATTCCACTACAGTGGATTGATGTGCTGCTTGGTCGTGGTCGACTACTGCATGAATTCTATGATTACCTCGATTGTTTGATATCGGTTCCTTTCCAGTCCTATGCAATATATTCAACGAAGCTTTTGGGCAATCACGTTGAAAATGCGGTCCCCCACATCCCCAACAATTAAGCTGCGTTGATCCTCTTGAGTCAGGGCGTGAATTCCTAGAGAACGAGCTTCGTCCTCTCGTGTTAATTCCCCTCAAATTTCTTCTTCCACTAGCGGTCCCTCGAGATGCCCATGGGCTGGTGTTTGATGATCCCGCGGCTATAGTGTTTACTGCCATGGGAGCTCTTGTCCCTATATTTCTTGGGGTAAACCTGTTACCGTAAGGTGGCCTCGAGCTACCTCCTCTGAAGAAGTTCCGGGGAGCCTTTCCTGGAAATCCTGATTGTACAGGTCCTACTGGCCCCATATCGTTTTTAATTCCTAGGTGCTCTTCTGCATAACGACCACATTCAACCGCCTCAGCTACCGATGATGGTTTCCACATGCTTACCAAGGCTCTGATGCAAGGGTTTAACCCAAATATGAAGCGTTCAGCTTGACATTCATCAGAATCTAAGTAGTGAATGTATTTTACAAGCTCCATAAACCTTATCTCGTACTCTTCCACTAATTTATTTCCTTAAATCAATGCATGAAAGGCTCTGGCTTGCTGTTGTTGAAAGTATGGAGG
This sequence comes from Pinus taeda, assembly GCA_000404065.3. Taxonomy (NCBI): domain Eukaryota; kingdom Viridiplantae; phylum Streptophyta; class Pinopsida; order Pinales; family Pinaceae; genus Pinus; species Pinus taeda. The sequence goes on along the minus strand of APFE031415013.1, from coordinate 155,512 downwards.
TAAATACTTTGCGCGGAACCTTTCCTCAAATAGTTCCCAAGGGACATTATCCGATGTAAGGTGCATCTGCTTTTCCAGATTTCCCCACCAAATCAAGGCACTTTCCTTTAGTTGAAACACGGCAATTTTTGTTTTTGTCGAATAAGAATATTCTCTTAACCTAAAGCATCTGTTCATTCCTTCCAACCATGCTTCAGCGCGTTCACCTGCTCGACCTCCTGAGAATTCTGGGAGTCTGATTTCTGAAGCTCCCTAGAGATGTCCTCTTTCGATCTTCTGGGCTCAAAATTCTTCGGTTCCGCTGAACTGGTAGCCAAATGTTGACATTCCTCTTTGGTTTTAGCCTTAGTTGATTCTTTTAATGTCTCCAATAAGGCTTCCAAAGAGTTCATTATCACAGTCAACTCTGGCACTGGGGCGATTGACGTTGATAATGGTCTTAGTGGTGATGATGGTGATGGTGGTGATGGGGATGATGATGGTGACGGTGGCGGCATTAATGGTGGTGATGCTGCCCGATCATGTCGTCGTCGCTCATAAGTCCCCACCATTGTAATGGTTCCTGAACACATAATAAAATTCTATATAAAAAAAAATTGAGGTAGACAACCGAATTTAACACATAATTTTCTTTTGCAACTTCACATTCATAAACGGGTATAGTTTTTCTATTTTTATCCGCTAGGCGGATCTTACTGGTACCGAGGTCAAGGAGGGTGGTCTCGCGACCTCCTTGTCCTAATGCAAGGTATTCTATCCTAATATGATAATGCAGAAGTGTATGGTCATTAGCTCCTAAGGTATCATCTAAAATTTATTACTAAATAACATTCACAAAATGCAGATTTTAAACGCCTCGATATAGTGATTATCGGCAACATACCCGTCACACCTCAATCTAGCTATTACTTGTAAAAAAGGGCATACATATTTATATTTTTGAATATATTACTTAGATATGGATTAAACCTATAATATATATATATAAATGAAGGATTGTTCTAGTTTCATATTAGTATGAACTTTAGCCGGAAATTTTACCATCGGCACTATTACCAATTATAGATCCTAAACATTCTTGTCAATATGCAGAGGAGGTTGCAGCATTGAGAGGGTTTCACATAATGAAAATCTGCAATCAGGCTTTACTTCAGACAACTTGAGGACTTGCACATTGTATATGCTTTACAAAATGATCCTAAAAGTTTATAAGAGTGGTCAAATGAAGCTCCTCAAGTTTAAGAGCATGTAACTGGGGTGGGTGAAAGTCCTGCGAATCGGGGATAAAACTTCCTCTGTTAACCATAAACTTATGTTCCAGCACTCCAGTCTCTGTCTGACTGCCAACGGATTATGAGGCATGATTTTGTATATGATTCTGCTCATGTAAAAGATAAACAGCGTAATGAAATTTTGAGGACCTTTGAATACGTAATCTTTGCTATTCCGGAGAAAGAATACTGAAACAACAAGGGAATGCAATAGCTTGCAAACATGACAATACACAATTGCATCATCAGCAAACAATAATACAGGCCTCACACTGAAATTTGATGACAGCCATGGAAGGGTCATGATCTGTGATCCCATTAACACTGAAATGTGATCCTTGCTGTCCCTGAGGAAGAATACTCAAACAACAAGGCAAAGGAATAGCTGGCAACGATGACACAATTACATCATGAGCAAACAGTGATACAAGCCTCATAATGAAATTTGATGATGACCCAAGGGTCTTGTCCCACAATCCCATTAACAAATTAACATAAAACTTAGTGACAGAATTTTGTCTAGATTTGAAAAAGCCACTTCACATCTTCCAGTTTTGAAGAAGATCTAGCTTTAGCCCATGCTTCCATTGGTAAGTTGATAGATTTCTTTATGATGCCTGACACTACAGGGATACTAAACTCCATAGAAGCTACTCTAGATTTAATTGGAGAATATGATGCAGATTTGGGAAGTTGCAATGAGGATATGCCTGAAGCTGAAGTTACTCGCAAGATTTATTTGATGCAAATGTGGTTTGAAGATCCTTGTACTGAAAAGGTAGATCGATGGTCTGGATGTATTAATAAATTTATCTCAAGTTGGAGTGACAGTCTTGACTGGTCCTATGCGTGCAAGGCTTATGCAATCATTTTGGACACTTTTGATGCAGGATCTGTGCCAATAATTGCAGTTTCATGGCAGTGTCTAGAGGAAGGTGAGTTTATATAACAGCCTTCAACCAACCAGAACCACCTGAAGAGGTACCTTGCTTCATGACCGAGTCAACATTGACAGAAATTCTATCTTACAAGAAGTCATAGTTTAGTGTGGCACTATTTAAATGATGACCAAAATTAGTGAAAGGAGCACTATACACGCAAGATAATGAAATTGTTGCATTGGCTTACCAATTTCACTTGGTGAGATTCTAAGGTGATATGTCCCCAAAATTTATTTATTTATTATTATTATTTTATTTTTTTTGGTTGATAAATCAATTTTTACAAAGTTTGTGACAACTCTTTTTTTTTTTTAATTACACAAGATTTTGTTTCTATATTTTATCTTATGCTACTGTAAAAATAACTATACAGATTTATAATGAACCAATCAGCCAACAAAACAGTATAGAATCCAATCAAATTCAAAAATCCCAGTAGACAAAACAAAGGAGATATCGATAAGAAACAATCTTAAAATGCCGCATATGCATTGCATGTTAGTGCATCTTTAATCAAGAAACATGATGTGGAAGAAAACCAATGTCGAATCCAATATACTGTAAGGAAAAGCAGAATGCAACACCTGTCTCAAAATATTTCCTCTATGGGTTAAAAATTAAAACCTCCTTTAACAACACATCATCCCTATTGTCTAAATGACAAATGATATCTAGATTCCATTAGATGTCAATCATGAAAGTGGATCAAGAAAAATACACAATGAATCAGACATACAATCTTATCACAACTACTAACGCTCATACAAGGCAATCAAAAGTAGGGAAAAAAATAGGATTTGTGATATGAATAAAGATCAATTATTTCCTGTGTTTAGCAATGCAATATAGTATCCTAACTCTAACATGGGCAATCTTCAGCAAAGAGGATTTTCTGGTTCATCAAAATATATATTTATTTTGTTTTGTCGTGGGGCTGATGAAACTTCTGATCACGTATTGATACCTTGTGCAGCAGCCAATTTCAGTTAGAATTACACAGAAAGAAAAAATAAAAATAAATATGCGTGCCCTAAAACGAAAAAGAGGGCTTCAATATAAAATCCTATTTCGGCAATACACCACGGCTAAAGACGTACCGCAAGGAAAGACAGATTGTAATCGCTGGAATTGTAACAGATCTCAAGCGTGCAGCGCATTGTTTACGCGAAATAATGGAAGAAGAGAGGTCACGGGTTCAAGCCACGGGTAATACCAACGTGGTGTAATGGTAAAGGCGGAGGTTTGTGACCAACAGATTACAAGTTCAATCCACGCGCCCCCAACTGATTAACTGATTACGCCTGGAACTCAGTGGATAGAGTATAGATGCTACTGCCTCAACGCCACCGTTAAATTGAACAGTTGTATATTTATTAAAATTGCTCTTCCGCGTCAGTATAAAGCCAAGTTTGGGAGGTCCACGGATTTGACCGCGGGACCTGCCGTGGTTTATGAAATGTTTGTCCATCATGCCCAAGGCTCTCTGGCACTTGCTCCATGGATGAAGGGAACACTTAGCATGCGAGAGAGAAGGATCTATGTGCGACTCGGAAAATGGCGAATGGTATTTAAAGTAATGGATTTTCCGGCAACGTAAAAGAGAGCATGTCACGTTAGGGAAGGTAGGCGTATATCTGGTAGCCAGCTGTTAATAGGCATCATGTGAGACTTAGGATATTATCTATTGCATCGATGGAACTATAATCAAATAGTAAATAAGAGCGCAGCAACCGAACTACATTACAAACGAGAAACTTAATGAAGGCTTCCTTCCACCCGAAGCCCCTGCAGCCTGCCCGGGATGAGCGTCCTCTGATCTAAGTACGAGCTCCTGATTGCTTTCTGGCAATGAGCTAGCTTAACCCTGATTGCTTAAGGCTTAATACAGTCATGATGGGTCTCCTATTCGTACCCTGGTTTTTTTGACAGAGCAAATATATATACTCGGTTGTCTAGGGCCTGTGAGATCCCGAAGGGTTTAAACGACAGCTCTAATACCATGTGTAAAAACCAAAACTGGAGTACAGGAACCATAAAGAATTTTGATTTTGTACTTACCTGAACAGCTATCTAATCTGGTGTAGTTGATGATGCTGCTACTGCTCTGCTCCAATTACCGGGAGACCAATTCCACCCAGCCAGACTGAGCAGAGCCTGGCTGCTCAATCCAGTAAGCTTCTCACAAAAGCTCACTGTTCCCCGTGCTCAGAACCTCAGACTGATTAAAGCTCTTCCAATGGCAGACCTTCTTCACTACTGAATTCCTCCTCCTAGTTTTTAACTCCGTTGTTCAACCCCCCATCCTCAGTTCAGTTCTACGGTTTTATAACTGCGGGCTTGGCGGTGGCCGCCCTCCCACCTGCAGCCACCGCCTTCCCTCCTCCTGACACGCCTTGCATGCATTTGAGACTATCAGATATTTGTAATGACCATCACGCTTTATCAACCTGTTATATATTGTTTATATATATGTATTTTTATTATATAGCAAGGTTTGGTTTATGTGTCCTTTTTTTATATAAGGTTTTAATTTATTTTTAATATAAAGTTTAATTTTATATTTATTATAAAGTTTGTTTTATATTTATATTTAATACAGAGTTTGATTTTATATTTATTTATTATAGAGTTCTATTTATATTTAATTTAATATAAAGTTTTAGAACTTTATATTATTTAATGATTGATATTAATACTAAATCTTTATTCTATTGTATAAATAGATGGGTCGTTACACCTACACTACTCTGCTCTGCTTTGTTGAACCATGAAGAAGAAGAATTGATCGAGAACGTCTCGTACCATTCTCTACTAACCCGAAGTCAATTCTATTGATTCTAGATCAATATCACAAGAGAATGTCTCAAACCACTCATATTGATCCCAGATCAATGGAGGTCATCCTAGCATAGGGAGTACGGTAGATACAACGATGCGTCCATCAATAGTACTACTATGGTCTCTAAACCCATTTCCCTGCTTATTGATCAGATGAGAGATACTTCCTATGAGTCCCAGACTGCATGGGTAGGATGCCTCGACAGGAGAACCAATCATCCTGTCCCCAAGTCACCTCGGGGTATCACAAGGGAAGGCTGAGCCATTCACCCTGTACACAGCGCATCATTAGGGGAGGGTGAGTCGCCCTATGGTCGCCGATTGCTCCAATAAGTACCCCAAGCCCCCCGGAGCTCCCAGAGCTCAATGCATGTAACATGCAGGACCCTCAAAAGAGGGTCCCTCAACGACTCCAAGTCATTCGGGTGGGTCACAAATTTGACCTTTCCCCAGGGCTTAGACAAAATGTCTGCGACCTATACATCAGTCTCAATGTGATGCAGCCTCCTCGCTCATCAATGTACCATATCTCAGATAAGGTAGTATCTGATGTCTATATGTTGGAGCAATTATAGAATACGGGATTCCTCAACAATCGAAACCCCCCCTGGTTGACACAGAAGATCACGGTGGTACCCATCATGTGTACAAACAGCTCACTGAAGAGCTCCCGCAACCAAGCAGCTTCACACGAGGTCATACTCGTAGCTAGCGGTGCTCAAAGCAACCGTCTTCTGCTCCCTGCTCATCCAGGATATTGAGTAGAACCCAAAGAGAAGCAACGCTCAGGAGTGCTCTTGAGATCCTCCACACTGCCTACATAGTTAGCATTCGAACAATCATGCAGCTTCATTTTTCAACAGTGTATCTCAATCCATGAGAGATTGTGCCCGAAGGCATCTCAGAAGATTCTTGGCACCAATCCAGTGAGGCTCGACCATATATGAGCTCATCATACTAATTGCAAATCATATGTCCGGACAGAAGTTTCACCAAGAACATCAAAGTGAATGAGTTTATGAAACACAGAGGTATTTTCCAAATCTGGTCCAGCATCACTACCATATAACTTCTAAAAGTTAAGATCCTCAAGGTAGTCACGGGCTTGCAATTCACTGTTCCACATCCGGAATCCAACTCCCTCTTACTTCTGCAAATGAGAGGGTCTGCACCTGTTAGAAATAGGTCGTCTTCAAAAGGTGCCAGTATGAGAGGTCTATCATCCACAACCTTCGAACAATGGTTTGGATCGGCTTCACTCCTAGTGAATCTCTGCTTCATCAAAAAGCTTTCAATCCTCTCTTACTAAGCCCGGGCTATTTTGCTTCAAGCCATAGAGGGATTTCTCCCACCTGCACACATGAGATTCCCAATCATGAATCTCAAACCCCTTGGGTTGTTCCAAACCTGTGGACTTGCTACATGAGGGGAATGGTCTCCTTGTAAGATTTTCCTTTGATACATCTTGGACATGTACCTTCATGCTCTTCTTGAATTCAGGCATCACTGTCACCATCTGACTCACATGAGGTAGGGCCCCATAATAGACCTCTGGTGTTATAGATGAGATGTGTCAATTGACATGGTCCCCAATGGACCATCCTGCAACTTAATACAAATTGTTAACCTTGAACCCATGAATAAAATCATCTTTGAAAATTCTATTTTCAAACACGTACCTTTCCATCGATGAATGCCACCCTGAAACCTTTGACTTCCATTGCTGAAATGGACAGCAAGTTCTTCTTGCAATCAGGTACATAAAAGAGATTTTGTAAATGAATCGAGTTACCCTCATTCAATTGAGGGGTAACATTCCCTACACCCTTTTCGGGATAGGTAGCATTAGCACCAAGTATAATCCCACGATTGTTTCCATCTCTTACCAAATTCGAGAGAGCACCCTTATATCCGATGAAGCGCCTTGAATCACTATAATCAATAAGCCAGATTCCCACAGAATCTGAAGGAGACTGCCAATACAAGATAATGATTCTTCTTTATCTTATCAGAAATAACATTTGATTCTTCATACCTAGGGTTCCTTGCTTTCCTTGAAGAGTCTATCGTTTCCTTGATGACCTGCATTACTCCTTCGATCATTGAAGATGTCCCTGGAATAATTATTTTCTTCATCAACTAATGTTTCCCTGCCATTTGGACACTCCTTCGCATAATGGCCAAACTTATTACAAACAAGGCATTTGCCTTTCCTTCCACCCTTAGATCCGTACTTCCCATTGAAGTGATCTTTAGGTAGGCCATCATAAGCTTCCACTGTGCCATTCTGATAATGTTCTCTGCTTCGACTTCACCCTTGGTGAATTTGAAGAAGGATGAGGAATCCATTGATTCTTTTGTCCTTTCCTAACTGTGTTCGGTGATTGCTCTTTCACTCTTGCTTGAGCTTTGTCTTCACCTCAGCTCTGATACCATGTTAATTTTAGGTATGTTCTATGCTTAGAGCAATTTATTTCAATTTTCACAGTTAGCTCAATATCTTTTCCAGATTAGCAACCACATCAGCATTAAAGTAAACTGCAAATAGAACATAAACATAAATCGCAAAAGACAAGACACAGGATGTGGCGCTAGCCAGGGACAAGCCCCAATTTGGGGAAACCCTTGATCAATTCTTCTTATATGTTCTTCAATAGTTCAGCACAGAGAGAGAGAGGGAGAGATAATACATTTACACCAGAAGTCAACACTTTGACTTATCTAGAAAATCATCTCTAAGAAGATGATACATGAGATCAGTTGAAGACATGTTGCTTCAACCGATTCTCCAAGGTGACTCCTTCACCTATCATTGTGTTGCATCTTGTCATCATGTTGCACCTCACTGTGTTGCACCACATTGCACCCATCATCACAATGTTGCATCTCATCATGCTTCACTAATCATGATTGTACCCATCACTGCACTGCATCTCCTCTTGCTGCATTATGTTGAGCTCTCATTGCACTATGCTGCACCCAAATGCATGCTACAATACCTCAGCATCTTGTTGTTGCTTCCATCACATCATGTTGCACTATGTATCACTGTGTTGGACTCTTGTTATTGTGCACTATGTTGCACTATCATACAGTTGTAGTATACCATGTTGCTGCTTCCATGACATCATGATGCACTATGTATCACTGTGTTGCACCCCTGTTACTGTATACTATGTTGCACTATCATATAGTTATAGTATACCATGTTGTTGCTTCCATCACAACATGTTGCACCCCTTTTCATTCATTCATGTTGTCTTCAACACCTTACTATCCCATGCTGCCCACGCACCTTATTCCATTGTGCTGCACCTAAACATCATTGTGTTGCACCGAAGTCAAACTTTAATCCTCCATGCTGCTAGCTATGGCCTGTGGCCTAGCCCAGCAGCAAGACAACCCAGCTATCTTTAAATCTTCTCTTGCACACTCAAAAATTAAGGTACATGAGACCCCTCCTAAGACTGCAATCTAGAACAGTGTTAAGGTCTTCACCATAACATGACTATTACCTAGAACCAAGACAGCGTAGAGGGCAGCTAGATCCATGATAGCGTTTAGGTCTCTCTTCTAAGTCTGCGTTTTAGGTGGCATCTTCTTTAGGCAGCGTAGCTTCTTCTTACCCAAGACAACAACTATGTCTAGGGCATCTCCTTTCCCTTTAGTCCTATGGCTAGGGCATTCTGCCTTCATGACTGTGTTAGGGACAGCGTTAGGTTCTTTATGACTGTGCCTTGATCTTGTACAGAACAGCAATTAGGGCATCTCTTAGCCCTGCGTTTCCCGCACTGTTCTTCCAATTATGACAGCGTATTAAGATCAGATCAAGGTTCTCTTCTTGTTGTGTTTGAGGGTTTCTTTTAGGATAGCATTAGGGTTGTTAGGGCTTCTCTATGCCAACGTTGAACCCTATCCTTGCTACGATATAAGAGCCTCCTTTTTGGGCAACAAAGATTCTTCTCCATGAATGTAGATGAGGGCAGCGTATAGATCTCTTTGTCTAGGGCTAGTGCAAACCACCTAGATCAGCGTATTCTCTTAGGGATTCTTCCTTCCATTAAAACCCGAACAAATGGAGAGGAACAAATCACAAGCGAGTTGTGAGTATGTCCAAATGACTTTCAAGGCACCTCTATTTATACTAAAACGTTGAGCACATGTGGGGTTTATTTGGTTGTTGGCCGACCTTGACAAATTGTCTCCTAACACAAATAAATTCATATCTTCATGAATACTTAGCGGAATCGGATGATCTTCAGATCAATCCTACACCTCTCGATGAGAGGGATCCAAGAAAAATATCAGCTGCCATTAATAAGATGACCCACATGGATTTTGGCCCTAGTTGCCAATTTTAACATATTTAGCTTGAGGGATTTAGCCCTTTCTAGTAGTTAAAATAGTGACCTTGCAACCGTCAGAGCCACAGTCTCTACACTGTTAGAGGCACTGAGTGGTTGGAACACAGGTTGACATATCATTAATCAAGTCTCTGCTTGCTTCCCGTTGGCTTCCATCCCACAACCTACTCCTAAGACTAATCTCAAAACAGTTAACGTGAAGGTTCAATTTAGACTAGGCATTCAACTTAAAAGTAACCAAGACCCTTGCATTTCACCTAGATCTTAGCACTTGCACTTCATTTAGGTTAGTTCATTATCTAAGCAGCGGTTGTCCATCCGGTTATGTAGGAATTTACAGGGTAAGTTCCTTAGATAGAACACCAAAGGACACCACTCACAAACAAATCACAAATCAGTACACCAGTATTCTTGACACGGTTAAAACCCTCAAAGAGGGAAACATTCCACGGCTTGAGCCAATGCGACCACTTCGAGAATTTATTAATGTAAAAGAAAGAAAATTTACATAAGCTTCTCTCATGAACGGTCACCTAACAAATGACCCTCCATGCTCTTTAAACAGAGATCATGGACTAATCAGATGTTAAGCCACAAATCAAGTGTCGGTAATACCGAGGAGAGAATGAACCGTCGAATCATTTCATGTCTAGAACCTATCGTGACCGTCGGATTGTAAGTTATAAAATGTACATACTAAAGAAACACAATTTACCTAAATATACACTAGACCAAGTTATATTTAATTACTTCCTATGTGTTGGAATATCCTAACACCCCCCTTAAGAACAACTTGGGATATGATTGAAGGATGTACAAAGATGACACAATAGGAGAAGGAAGGAGGCATTAGAGCCTATCCCCCTTCAGTGACAACTTCCTGAATTCCAACCATAAATCGAAGTTTAGTAAACTTCGCCTCTGTGAGAGCCTTTGTAAAGATGTCTGCAACTTGATCATCGGTTCAACAATATTGCACTTCAATAACATGGTCATGAATGAGCTTTCTGATGAAGTGCATGTGTAGTTCAATGTGTTTGTTGCGTTGATGTTGAACTGGATCTTTGCACAGTTGAATGGCACTTCGATTATCACACTGAAGTGTAGTCGGATGTTGTTGTTGAAAACCAAACTCTAACAAGATTTGACGAAGCCACAAGGCTTCCTTACTAGCTTCAATGGCGCCACGATACTCTGCTTTTGTTGAAGAAATAGAAATGGCACTTTCTTTCTTGCAAGCCCATGTCATTAACTCAAGTCAAACTATTGAGATCGATTTACTTTTCAACTATAGGAAAATTAGAATTTTCTAAGTCAAAATTAAGTGGACGTATAACTGCGCCTTAGCTTCATTCGAGGGTTCCACTGCCAAATTTAGCGAACTTCTAAGCTTAGTAGAACCCTTCCATATCTAACTTCAATTAACACTCCCTCTTAGAGAGAAAGGTGTTTTATACTACACCCAGTTTATCTCTGAAGTAGACAAATCTTCCTCTTGTCAATACCTTGGTCACGATATCTGTTGTCTGCTCCTCTGAAGGTATGTACTGAAGTCTGATTTTACCCTTCTCAACACAATCTTTGATATGGCTATACCTTATTTCAAAGTGCTTGGAGTAGTCATGAAACACTGGATTTTCAGAGAGCTTGATGCAGCTCTGATTATCACAGTTTATGACTGTGGACTCCTACCTCTCACTGAACAACCCGAAAAGTAGCTTCCTCAACCAAATAGCCTCACACATTGCTAAGCTAGCAGACATGTACTCAGCCTCAGCTGAGCTTAGTGCCCCTGACCTCTGCTTCCTGTAGAACCAAGAAACAATTGTTGACACAACACTGAAAGCCCAACCTGAAGTGCTCTTCCTGTCTGTTGAACCCCCTGCCCAATCTACATCTGTGAATCCTTGAAGACTCACTCCATCAACCTACCTTGTACAACAACCCATAATTGGTTGTGCTCATGCGATACCTCAACACGTGCTTGGTAGCAACCCAATTCACTCTGGTCGACTCAACCATGAATTGGCTCAATTGGTCAACTGCAAAGCAAATATTTGGTCGTGTTTCACAAGATATATCAACGACTCTATGAGTTGCCTGTAGAGGGTGGCATCCACTCACTCACCTCTGATAGCATCCACCTTCCTCCAGATTGTGACTAGAGGCGTGGTCATGGCTCCGCAATCCTACATGTGTAACCTCTTGAAAATCTCTTGCGTGTACCTGCCTTGTCCCAAAAATATCTCCCCATCACCCTGCCATACCTCTTATCCAAGTAAATAGTGCATAATCCCTATATCCTTCATCTCAAACTCTCCTGCAAGATCTCTCTTGCAGTCACGCATGAGCCCCTCGTCCCTTGTCAATATCAAATCATCAACATATAACATAAGAATGAGGTTTTGGCCCTCAACCACAATATAGTACAAGTTAGGGTCAACTTCACTCTTGGTGAAGCCCAATCTGAGAAGGTAGTTGTCTATATGGGCATACCATGCCCTTGGCACCTACTTAAGCCCATAAGGAGCTCTCTTCAACCTGCAAACATGCATGTCTCTACTAAAAGTCTCAAAACCCTCAAGCTACTCAACAATTCTATTCTTCAACAATTTCTTTAAGGAAGGTGGTCTTCACGTCCATTTGGTGGATCTTCCACTCCATCTACGCTGTAATCACCAAAATAGTCCTAATGGACGAATATCAAGCCACTGGTGTGAACGTCTCATCACATCTATCCCTTTGACTTGAGAGAACCCTTTAGCCACGAAATTTTCCTTACACTTCTCCACACTCCCATTAGTTGCATGCTTAATCTTGTACGCCCAACGTAAACCAACCACTAACTTGCCAACAGATCTTAGCACAATCTCCCAAGCATCATTCTGCATGATAGAGGAATACTCCTCCACCATGGCATCTCGCCATACCTGCTAAAGGTTGCCTCCTTGTAACAAGAAGGTTTTGAGTTTATCACCTTAGCCATAATTGCCATGTATCCGATATAACTTTGTGGCTATGTAATTGTGATTTGGGGTAGCATCGGATGTGCTCTAGCCATGAAAATCAGCGGAAAAGCTAAAGCACATGAGATCTCCAAAACCCAGAAATGGTTTGGGCAGATTCTAACCGGTTTGAGAGATATTAAAATAATTAATATTTTTAATGGAGTTCTTAAGTCTAAACTTAGGAAAAATAAAATATTAATGGGTATTAATATAAACTGGGTTAAAAGGTTCCAAAGGTCATGGACCAAAGCCAAATCTAATCTTAGTCGTTGCTTAGATATTTAATCTCAGTCGTTGAAGGACCAAGAGGAAAAGTATAAGAAGAGGCTTGAGGGTCAGTTGGAGAATATACTGAGGGAGACCAGTCAGTTCGATTTCTGGGGCGGGGTTAGCTGAGAAATTCGAACTAGTGGTCTAGAGAGCAGCAGGAGGTAGCAAGTAAGGAACAGAGAGATGGTAACAGCACCAAAGGAACTGCGCAGAGGCTGGAGAGGTAGACATAGAGCCTCTCAGGCAGACGCAGAGGCTGTAGACTGCGCAGTCACTGGAGGGCCTGCATGGGTGACACAGAGACGCCCAATGCTGACGCAGAGAGGGTCTGTGAGCTACGCAGAGGTGACGTTGAGACTGAGGGAACTGCTAAGGAATTTCCTCTCTTTTGGGTAAGCCAATTTGGCACCCAGTTGTACTGAAGAATTCCTGAATAATAAAATCCTCCCTTGCTGCACCGGCTTACCCACATTAGGTTTTTCCGGGAACTAATTGTCCAAAATATCTGTGTCGATGTGTTAATTCTTGTGCATGTGTTTGTTTTTGTATTATGATGTGATATTTGCAGCAGAATTTATTTTAATGTTTACTGAACGATTTTCGTAAATAACTTATCCGGAAATAAGTAGGTAAAATAAATCAGTTGTTGCAGTGATAGAATTTTCACATGGTATCAGAGCAAGTAATCAGAGACAGAAAGGGAAAATCAATTATGGGTTGAGACCATGATGCAGAGGCATCTACATCAAGAGACTCGCACAAATTTTCACAAAATTGCACAAGAGAAAGTGATTTCGAATTCTCTATGTTGGCTTCCAGGGTGGAAGAGAAGTGGCTTGTGTGACTAGCTCTGCATCATCAGAGGTATGATATATAGACAGTGGGGCCTCTTGGCATATGACGGGAATCCGAAAATGTTTCTCAAATTATCGAGAGGAGAAGATGAACTTTCAGATCACCATGGGGAACATGGCAAAATGTACTCATGTAGGGAGGGGTACCATAGTTTTTCAAACAGAAAAGGGAGAGCGGTTTCATGCTACCAATGTGCTTCATGTACCAGGATTGGGGATGAACTTACTTTCCGTGTCACAACTTCAAGGCAAAGCTATGACGTTTTCCTCATCAAGGAGAAAGTATACATCAAACACCCAAGCTGGAAAAAGAAAGTGCAAATCGGAATCAAAAGTAACAGATTGTACAAACTACAACTAGAATCACCAATGCCACTAATAGGCAGTGATGGAGACAAGGATTTAAACGAACTATGGCACAGAAGAATGGAACATTTGCACCATGGGGCTCTGAGAATTCTCAGGAGCACTATAACAGGAGTTCCAGATCTTAGTACAGAACGGGATGATGTATGCAGAGGGTGTGCTCTAGAAAAATATGCCAAGGCAGCATTTCCTAGAAGTAAAAATAGGGTCAAGAGTATACTAGGATTGATACACTCAAATATCTGCAGACCCATGTCCACTAGAGCTCTTAATGGTGTCGAGTACTTCCTTACCATCATTGATGACCACTCAAGGAAAACTTGGATTTATTTTTTGAAAACCAAAGACGAGGTTTTCAGTCGATTCAAAGAGTTCAAGGCTCTAGTGGAGAATCTGACTAGGAAGAACATAAAATTTTTGTGCTCAGATAATGTTAGAGAGTATGTCGATAAGGACTTCACTGATTTTTGCACTAAGGACGGCATCAGAAGAGAGTGGACAGCTTTGTACAATCTGGAGCAAAATGGCGTAGCAGAAAAAAAGAACAGGACTATTGTAGAAGCAGTTAGGGCCATGATGTATGATCAGGATATGTTAAAATTCCTGTGGGCAGAAGCATGCAACAGAACAGACTATGTTCAGAATAGAACTCCTCATCGGGCATTGGGCAAGATTACTCCAGAGAAAGTCTTCACAGGGAAGACACCTAAAGTCAGTCATTTCAGGATATTTGGGAGCTTAGCATATTGTCGCATACCTAAGGAAAAGAGGAAGAAGCTGGATCAAACTGCAGAGAAAGGATATCTAGTGAGATATAGCGAGAACGCTAAGGCATACATAATCTATCTTCCAGGGAGCAAGAAGGTAGTAGTTCGACGAAATGTGAAGTTTATGCAAAACAGGACTTTCAGAAAATCTCGAGCAATGCCTTCCGAGGAGCAGTCAAAAGAGGAACCGTTGGTCAAACCTCTTCAACCAACGGAAGAAAAGAATTCTTCCTCGGGTCAGGAAGAATCACAGGATGAGGATGAGCCAACAGAAGCACCTGCTGGCAGAGGAAGAACAAGTAGGGAACTTCATCAGATTCTGCAAGATGCGGAGGACTTCATCGGTGCACCAAGGAACAATAAGAGAGAGCGAAAACAGCCAGATAGATATCAGGCATTAGTAGCTCAGGATGGGGAGCCTGCCAGTTTTCAGGAGGCAACTCAACATCAAGTTTGGTTGTTGCGATGGTAGAGTACAACTCCATAATGGTGAACGATGACTAGGAGGTAGTGCCAAGGCCTCAAGACAGATCAATGGTAGGTTCGAGATGGATCTACAAGATTAAATACGCTGCAGACAGCAGTGTTGAGAAATACAAAGCTAGGTTTGTGGCTAAGGGGTATGCTCAAAAGGAAGGAATTGACTACGAAGAGACCTCCGCCCCGGTAGCCAAGTATACATCTATTAGAACCGTGATATCTCTTGTAGCGTAAATGGGGTGGGAGATTCATCAGATGGATGTCAAAACAACATTTTTGAACGGTGTGATAAAAGAAGAGGTATACATTTTACAACCAAAGGGATTTGAGACACATGAGAAGAAGTCTCATGTATGCAGATTGAAGAAAGCCTTGTATGGGCTGAAACAGGCACCTAGAGCGTGGTATGGGCGAATCGATGGCTACTTGCAAAAAATGGTATTTGTCAAGAGTGACGCAAATCCAAATCTCTACTATCTCGTTGTAGAGAATGAGCCTCTAATCTTAGTATTATATGTGGATGATCTCTTCCTAACAGGATCATCCAAGCTCATAGGGGACTGCAAGAAGAATCTAGCCTTGGAGTTTGACATGAAGGATTTGGGACGAATGCATTATTTCCTGGGGTTGGAAGTTTGGCAGCAAAAGGGGGAGATATTCCTTGGGCAAGGGAGATATGCTACAGAAATCCTAAAGAGATTCAGGATGGAGGACTGTAGACCCATGGCTACTCCAATGATAACCAACTGGAAGAAGATTAATGCATCAGAAGAGAAAGATGTTGATCCCACCTTATACAGGCAGCTCATAGGGTCCCTGATGTATTCGGTCAATACCAGGCCAGACATTTGCTACGTGGTCAACACCGTCAGTGAATTCATGATGGAGCCGAAGAGGGCACACTGGGCAGCAGCCAAACATGCTCACAGATACTTACAGGGAACAATCGATTAGGGACTCTTGTACACCAGGGGTAAGGATATCAGATTGAGTGGGTTTACTAATGCAAATTGGGCAGGAAGTTCAGTGGATCGGAAAAGTACCTCTGGGTACTATTTCAACATTGGATTAGGAATGACCTCCTGGTGCAGTAGGAAACAGAAATTCGTGGCTTTGAGCTCAACTAAGGCAAAATATATGGACACAAGCACAGCTTCATGCGAGGCCATATGGCTTAGAAAAATGCTTTGAACCTATTCAGAAGAAAAATGGAGGCGACCAGGATCATGTGTGATAATCAGAGTACATCAAGCTCTCTGAGAATCCAATGTTTCACAATCGGTCAAAGCATATTGATATTTGGTGTTACTTTGTCAAAGATTGTGTCCAACGAGGAGCTGTACAGTTGAGCTACACTCCTACAGGAGAACAGGTGGCAGACATCCTTACCAAAGCCCTTGGAAGAACCAAGTTTGATTATTTCAGGGAGAAGATGGAGATGATAAAGAATGTGTTTTAGTAGCAAAAATGGGTATGATGATGCAGTGCAGTAGTAGTTAGCAGTAGCATGATGCAACATGATGAGAAGGAGTTTGCAGTGCAGATTTAGTGTTGGGAAGATGGACCAGTAGCAGCACGGATGCAGAGGGAGTTGCAATACAGATGTAGCAGTGGCAGTGATAGAGCCATGGGCAGCAGTACCTGATGCAGCAGTGCAGAGGATGTTGGGCAGGGAGGCTTAGCATCAGCACAGGTACCGATGTCGTATGATCAGAGTAATGCTCAGTGTGGAGTATTACTAGAGCACAGTCCTCGCTTAGAGGGAGTGTTGATTTGGGGTACATCGGATGTGCTTTAGCCATGAAAATTGGTGGAGAGGCTAAAGCACATGAGATCTCCAAAACCCAAAAATGGTTTGGGCAGATTCTAACCAATTTGGGAGATATTAAAATAATTAATATTTTTAATGGAGTTCCTAAGTCTAAACTTAGGAAAAATAAAATATTAATGGGTATTAATATAAAACTGGGTTAGAAGGTTCCAAAAGTCATGGATCAAGCCAAATCTAATCTTAGTCGTTGATTAGATATTTAATCTCAGTCATTGAAGGACCAACAGGAAAAGTATAAGAAGAGGCTTGAGGGTCAGTTGGAGAATACACTGAGGGAGACCAGTCAGTTCGATTTCTGGAGCGGGGTTAGCTGAAAAATTCGAACTAGTGGTCTGGAGAGCAGCAGGAGGCAACAAGTACAGAACAGAGAGTTGGTAACAGCACCAGGGGAACTGTGCAGAGGCTGGAGAGGCAGACGCAGAGCCTCTCAAACAGACGCAAAGGCTGCAGACTGCGCAGTCACTTGAGGGCCTGCATGGTTGACGCAAAAAGGCCCAGTGCTAACACAGAGAGGCAGGGTTTGACGCAAGGAGGTCTGGGAGCTACGCAGAGGTCAGCTAGGTTGACGCTAAGTCTAGGGGAAGTGCTGAGTAATTTTCTCTCTATTGGGTAAGCCAGTTTGGCACCCAGTTGTACTGAAGAATTGCTGAATAATAAAATCCTCCCTTGCTACACCGGTTTTTTCGGGGACTAATTGTCCAAAATATTTGTGTCAATGTGTTAATTATTGTGCATGTGTTTGTTTTTGTATTATGATGTGATATCTGCAGCATAATTTATTTTAATGTTTATTGAAGGATTTTCGTAAATAACTTATCAAGAAATACGTAGGTGAAATAAATCAATTGTTGCAGTGATAGAATTTTCACAGTAATGTTCCAAACTAGGGAAAATAGTGCTATGCAAAGAGGACAATAAAAAAACACCATAATTTTAAATTAGACCATTAGACCACAAAATTGGCAACCAAATTGTGTTGTCTACTCATTTTATTAAATGGGAAGAGGTGTACAACAAGGTGTTGGAATGTGTGCACCTAGGCTTGCTCTAGGCAAGCTAGCAAAAGCCCAAAATGAACAATGGAACACCCTCCTCAAATCTGTTGGTAATCCTGCCCAAGAGTTGTGTTGTTACTGCCCAGAAAGGTGTTACTTCCTGAAATGATCTGTTGTTAGAGCCTTCCCTGTTGCTCAAAAAATTCTAGGAAATTAATCCCAGCCTCTACACAAGAAACCCAGAATAACCCACGAAAGAATTGGCCAAATATTGACCTCAGAATTTTGGCCCAAATTCCCTTTAGCTGCTCTAGCTATTAGCTGAGTTGGGACCAGTGTTTGACCCCTCCGATCTCCCCAGAAAAATTTATAAAATTAGGAGTGTGATCCTCGCCCAAAACCCAAAAAAACCCAGAAAGGGTTTCCCTTAGTTCCAACCTTCAAAAATTGACCCTTCACAGCATGGCCCTCCTCCAATTTCGAATTATGTTGTTGTGACTGATATTGTCAATCTCTGCTCTCCCAACTCTATAAATCCTCCTCAAATGGCCCTCTCCCAACACCCCAGCTCCAAACTCCCCTAGATGGTGTTGCCCCAAAGAGTCTCACTCCAATGATTGCGCAGTCATGGAGGAGATGACATAGTCCTGCGTGTGATGAAATGAGAGCTACGTGTAGGATGGCATTTTTTTCTGTAGCTGCCCTCTACACTCCTAAAAATGATGAAAGGATGCTCCTATATCCCCAACTTCCCAGAGTGCCTCACATTGTGACTGCGCAAACCCTGCATTGATGTAACTCCCCCTGCTGCTGGTACTCAACTTATAGTTGTTGTAACTCGTCTCCCTGCTGCTACTACGAACTGAGATGAAGAAGAAATCCCTCCTAGGGCTGGCACTCGAAGTCCACCGAAGCAAGGGTTCAGTCTCCACTCGGAGACACTCGTGTGCTAAACAACACAGTAACCCAGCAAAGCAACTCGAGCAACTAAGATTGAGTTCAATATGTCAAAAAGATACCAAATGAGGCTAAGCCTCCTCTATTTATAATTTGTGGGCCTCTTTTCCCATGTGGACCCCCTACCAACTAGTAATTCGACTTTCACTCCTTAGTCATTCGAACTTCCCTCTAAGGTGGTGCGTATTTACTCATGTGGGTGACCCCACGCTATGCCAACAAAACATCTCGGCCCTTTTTCTTTCCTAAGTCTTTTCCAAAAATCACATGGGTCTCATGGCCTCCAAAATTGTCGAAATTGTAGAATAAATAAACTTGTAACAATTTAATTTCGGATGGGCCATTACAATCCTCCCCTCCAAATGTTGCTTGTCCCCATGCAACTTCAGCACCGGATGCTCACATATGTGTTCACCCTCCTAGGTGGCATTTGTGAAAAATTATGAATCTAACACATCAGAAACCCCTACTGCAATTTCTGGTTTACTATCTCCTACGTGTTCTTTACATTAAATAGTTATTTAATTACATAAATATCAAAGTAAACACAAATGCAGCCTTCACAGATATACAACTCATACACTGAAGTACACAAAAACAATAACACAAGGGACACCGTTATTTTTGGACAATTGTCCCCGAAAAAACCCAATGCGGGAAAATCGGTGCAGCATATAACGGATTTGTATTATTAGGCAGATTTTTTAATACAACTAGGGTGCCAGAAATAGCTCACCCTTCAGAGAATATCCTCGGCAGTAATACCTCTATCCGAAGACAAATATTCCGGCAAATCAACAACCGAATGAACAATCCCACAGTGACTCCAGTTGTTCCTTGTGTTGGACAGCGAAAGCTACTACAAGCACTCCTCTAGAACTGTGTCACCTTTCCTCGGCTTTGCGTCAGCTGATCAGCTCCCAGTCTGCCCCACAGATACTCCCAGTGCTGCCTCTAAAACCCTCTTCAACTTCTGCGTCAGCCTCTACGGCTTCTGCGTCAGCTGATCAGCTCCCAGTTTGCCCCACAAATACTCCCAGTGTTGCCTCTAAAACCCTCTTAAACTTCTACGTCGGCCTCTACAGCCCTCTGCACCCTCTGCGTTGGCCTCCTTGGCCTCTGCGTCAGCCCTCTGCACCCTCTGCGTTGGCCTCCTTGGCCTCTGCGTCAGCCCTCTGCACCCTCTGCGTTGGCCTCCTTGGCCTCTGCATCAGCCCTCCTAGGCTCTGTGCTGCCTCTCTCATATGTATTCTTTAGCCTTGGATTGAAATCCCTTGTTGAATTGCCCCTCACTGCAACTGATCTCTAACTCGATTTCCTCAGCAAACCCAGCCCCAAAAAATCGAATTCTTGATCTCTCTTGGTGTATCTCCAACTGACCCTCAAGCCTCCTCTTATACTTTTCCTGTTGACAATTCAACAGCCGAGATTAAATCCCTAATCAACAGCTAAGATTAGATCTGGCTTGATCCTCGTCTCTTAGAACTTTCTCACCCACTTTATATTAATACACATTAATATTTTAATTTTCCTAAGTTTAGACTTAGCAACCCATTAAAAATATTAATTATTTTAGTATCTCTTCATCTGAGTGGAATTTCTCCAAATGATTTCTGGGTCTTGGAGATCTCATGTGCCTTATAAGGCCTCTCCACCAAATTTCATGGCTAGAGCACATCCGATGCTCCCAAAAATCAACACTCCCTCTTAGCGAGGAATGTGCTCTAGTAATGTTTCACCATAGAAGCATCACATTGATCCTCCGCATCGGTACTTGTGTTGATGCTTGGCCTGCTTCCCTACATCCACTGCACTGCTGCTTCCTTTACTGTTGCCCATGACACTGCCATTGCCACCACTACATTTGTATTGCAGCTCCCTCTCAACAAGCTGCCTCATGTTGCCCATAGCATTGCCACTGCTAACTGTTGAACTACAACTCAGTTACCGAGAAGTAAGTAACTGACTTCACCCAAACACTGACATCCTGGTCAGTCTGAAAGCCTCATAATGTTGAAGCTACCTCTGTTGCTATCTCGTGCTCCTTCTGCTGCCACTGCGCTGCTGCAACCTCTTATGTGCCTCTCACACTACTGTAACCTCCATTGCCCAGCTACAAACTTCTGCACTCTAGCACTACCTTGCTGCTCCATCACACCTTGCTCCATCCAACACCTGTCATTATGCTACTGCCTTTAAGGGCTCCCGTCGCCGGATGTGATCCAAGAGTTTGGGCACCCCAAAGATCATGCCCATCTTTTGTAGTCCTCTCAACTACAGCTCAATGTCTCCCCACCTCTTCTCTAGAGGCGCATGAGCACTCATGGCACAATCGTCATTAATCTCGACATCCTTCTCTGCCTTTGTTGGAGCTGCCTTTGAGTCGAAAGCTTCTCCCGTGCCTTTCTTCCTGGGGCACTAAGAGGCATAATGTCCCAACTCCCCACAGTTGAAGCACTTAACCTTGGAGATGTCCTTCTTCTTCTGAACTCCCTGTTGTCCCGCAAATGCTAGAGTTGCATCCTCCTCCTCCTTGATTTGAACTCCTTTCACGCTACTCCCCGCCTTGGTCATTCTCCTGAGCTCTTCCTGTCGAAGAGCTGCCCATATCTCCTCCCAACTAGGGAGAGTTGCTCTGCCCAAGATGCTTTGGACAAATGTCTCCCACTCCTCGAAGACTGCATTCAGGACAGTGTTGACTATGAACTCTGGATCCGATGTAGACCCCACGGAAGTAAGTTGGTCGCGAATCCCTTGCAACCTGAGAAGGAAGGGATCTATCTCCTCTCCTTTCTACATCTAATATGACCTCAGTTGATTTTCCAATAGCATCTTCCGTTGCACGGAAGAGCCCTGGTCACGACTAATCCAATGAGTAATCTAACTCCCGGAAAACATTGTGAAATCCTTGAGCAATCACTGTTTGGGCCAACATCTTGCCTCTAGAAGACTGCGTCACCCCTTATACTAGATAAATTTGCTTCAGGAAGACTGTTGTTCATCCCTCCCAGCTCAGAACCTCACTTCACCGGCAAAATCTCAAACTTCTGACAAATACTATGCACTGCCACTGCGAGAGACCCTCCTGGCTTGCGTCATCACTGTGTGAGCCCCTCCTAGGCTACGTAGGCCTCTACGTTGCCTCTCTGATGCTCTTGTTGCCTCTCTGCTACGTACTCTTTGGCTCATAACTCCTTTCCGATCCAAATCTCTGCTTCTGCCCCTCTCACTGCAACTCAGATCACTTGTTCGACTTTCTCAGCAAACCACGTCCCAGAAAAATCGAACTGACTGATCAACTTGGTGTATCTCCAACTGACCCTCAAGCCTCCTCTTATACTTTTCTTATTAATGAATCAACGGTCGAGATTAAGCCCCTAATCAACGGCCGAGATTAAGCCCCTAATCAACGGCTAAGATTAAAACATACTTAATCCTCGTCTCTTAGAAGCTCCTCACCCATAGTTTTATTAATACCCATTAATATTTTTATTTTCCTAAGTTTAAACTTAGGAACCCCATTAAAAATATTAATTATTTTAATAAAGCACAATCCGGGTGGAATTTCACCAAACGATTTCTGGGTCTTGGAGATCTCATGTGTTCTAACCCCTCCACAAAGTTTCGAAGCTAGAGCACATCCGATGCTACCCAAAATTAACATTCCCTCTTAGCGAGGAATGTGCTCTAGCAATACTTCTCAATAGAAGTATCACATTGATCCATGGCATCGGTCTGTTGTGTTGTTGATGCTCAGCCTGCTGCCCTTCATCCACTGCATTGTTATAACCTATACTGTTTCCCATGACACTGCCACTGCTACATCTGTACTGCAGCTCCCTCTCACTATGTTGCATCATGTTGCCCATAGCGTCGCCACTGCTAATTGTGCACTGCAACTCAGTTGCTGAGAAGTAAGCAATTGAAAAACTCACCCAAAAGCTGACATGCTGGTCAGTCTTGATAACCCGTGATGCTGAAGCTACCTCTGCTGCTAATCTGTGCTGACCCTCTGATGCTACTGCATTGTTGTTATATTTGCTCTGTACCTCCCACACTGCTCAACACTCCATTGCATTGCTTCAGACTATGGCACTCTAGCTCTACCACTATTGCTCCATCATCTCTCGCACCAACTGACTCCCGTCATTCTACTACTATCATTAAGGGCTCCCATAGCCATATGTGATCCAAGAGTTTGGGCACCTCAAGGATCCTGCCCCATTGTAGTCCTCTCGATTACAGCTCAATGTCGCCCCACCTCTTCTCTAGAGGTGCATGAGCACTCACGGCACAATCATCATCCTCGCCTTCTCCATCAACTTTTGTTGTAGCCGCCTTCGAGTCAGACTTCTCTTCCTCGCTCTTCCTCCGAGGCATTGAGTGGCAAAATGTCCCAGTTCCCCACGCTTAAAGCATCTGACTTTGGATATATCATTTTTCTTCCTCTTTTGCTGCCCTTGTTGTCCCGATGATGCGAGAGTTGCATCCTCCTCCTCCTCCTTCTTGGCTCTGATCCCTTTGTTGCTACTTTACGCCTTGGTTAACTGCTTGATCTCTTCCTGTCGAAGAGTTGCCCACATCTCCTCCCAACTGGGGAGAGAAGCCCTGCCCAAAATGCTCTAGACAAAGGTCTCTCAGTCTTCAGTGACTGCATTCAAGGCAGTCCTGACCATGAACTCAGGATCTGGTGTAGACCCCATGGAAGTCAGCTGGTCTCGAATCCTTTGCAACCTGAGAAGGAAGGGATCGATTTCTTCTCCCTTCTACATCTGATATTGTCTCAGTTGGTTCTCAAGCAACATCTTCCATTGAACGAAAGTTCCCTCATACAAAGTGGTCAAGGTCTCCCACATCTCCCTTGTTGTGTCCTTTTCAACGATATGTGGGACCACATGATCCTTGACCCCGTCCAAAATCATGCACTTTGTCTCCGATTGAGCCTCGTCGTATTTCTTGAGAGGATCAGCATCGACCGGAACAACAACCACTTTCAAGGCATAATCCTTTATGTGATTCTTGTCCAAGACTACCAGGATCCTGGCCTTCCAGATGACAAAGTTGGATGCTCCATCCATTCTGTCCTAATCCCTCAGTCCATTGACTGCCATCTCTACTCAAATGAGTATCGAACAGGTTCTCTTCTCCCTCTCTCATTGCTACCCCAGCAAGACTCGGATCTGGATTTCTTTGACGCTAAAAATCCTCTAAGGAACAAGTTCCTTCTAGACTCCCTCTGAGTCCTGATTTCCTTCACGGAAATCCTCCTGCCAAATAATGTTGAATCACCCCTTCTCCAATCCTCTTTTGTTGTTGCTCAGCAACCCGAACCTAGATTTCTTTAGCAAGAAATCCGTTAAGGCAGTGACTCCATCTACCTCGATTTCGTCTCCATAGACACTATTCTGCAACAACAGCAATAGCATCCCACCAGCACCTCAGATCAAATCTACACTGCTCCTTCTGCCGCAACAACTGAAGAATCTAAGCTCCTCTGGCTCTGCGCAGTCACTGCGTGAGCTAGATCAGCTCCTCCTGGCCGTTGCATCACTCCTTCCTGGTCCAGAAAGATGACATGGCTCTGCATGAGCCTGATCTGCCCCTCTGCTTCTACACTGGCCCAAAAAGTTGACGCAATCACTGCGTGGGCTACTACATAACCCTCTCCTAGCTCAGAATGCTGATGCAGGCACTACGTGGGCCTCTGTGTCACCTTTTCTGCACTTCATCACCCTTCCTCTACATTCTATGGCTCTGGAACAATGTGGTCACTCGGGACAACTGCCTCTCTACAACAAATTTGTTGGATCTCCCGATTGATGGCTTCAGTATCCTATGATCTGCAATGCTCTGATACCATGTGAAAAATTTTGAATCTTTACAAACAGAAATCCTATTGTAGTTATTGGTTTAGCATCTCCTACTTGTTATTTCATTCAACAAGTTATTTAATTTCATAAACAGTGATGAAAACACCACTGCAGACTACACTGACATATAGATCATAAACTGAAACAATAGATGACATAAACACACAAGGGACACCGTTATTTTTGGACAACACATCCTCGGAAAAACCCAATGCGGGAAAACCGGTGCAGCAGATACAGGGGTTGTATTATTAAGCAATCAGAATCTAAGTACAACAGGTTGCCTCTCACATTGGCTAACCTTTCAGAGAAATCTCAGCAGCAAGAAATACATACGAGGGTTTACCTCATTCCCCAAGTCACGGCTGATCCAATGAGTAATTTGACTCCCAGCAAACACTATGAAATCCCTGAGGAATCACTACTTGGGCCAACATCTTGCCTCTAGGAGACTGCGTCACCACTTCTGCTGGATCGATTTGTTGAAGGAAGACTGTTGTTCAGCCGACTCAGAACCTCACTTCTCCGAAAAAATCTCAGACTTTTGACAAATACTCTGCACTGCCACTACAACATACCCCTCCTGGCCTGCGTTAGTACTGCGTGAGCCCTTCCTGGCCTGCGTAGGTTTTTGCGATGCCTCTCTGATGCTACTGCTGCCTCTCTGCCACATACTCTTTAGCTCGGAACTCCTTTCCGATCCAAATCTCTGCTTTTGCCCCTAACTACAACTCAGATCACTTGTTCGATTTTCTAAGCAAACCACGCCCCAGAAAAATCGAACTGACTGATCAACTTGGTGTATCTCCAACTAACCCTCAAGCCTCCTCTTATACTTTTCTCGCTAATGAATCAATGGCCAAGATTAAGTCCCTAATCAACGACTAAGATTAAAACAGACTTGATCCTCGTCTCTCAGAAGCTTCTCACACATATTTTTATTAATACCCATGAATATTTTTATTTTCCTAATTTTAGACTTAGGAACCCCATTAAAAATATTAATTATTTTAATAAAACACAATCCGGGTGGAATTTCACCAAACGATTTCTGGGTCTTGCAAATCTCATGTGTTCTAGCCCCTCCACAAAGTTTTGGATCTAGAGCACATCCGATGCTACCCAAAATCAAGAACAGCAGCAAAGAAACCATCTGAACTAAGCATAACAAGTTGGCCTACAAACAGTCTACAAGTCAGCCTTCTGGTCGACCTAAAAGGAGGGCCAATCCTCTATATATAGAGGTTGTTCACTCCATTACAACGTCAACCCAGCAACTTTGAAATCTGCAAAGAAAAGAGGCTAGAGAAAGGGTAACGAAGGACGAAGAAGAGGTCTCCTAGTGCAACGAAGGAAGGAGGAGAAAAGTTGAAGTGAAGAGGACTATTTATAAGGCTAGAAACAGTCACACGTGCAAAGCAAGGGTGGTCAAGCCTACGGGTATGACAGCAGGGACAAACAATCCATAAACTAGTGTTTTTTGGATTTGAAACTAGCCTACAAGGCCTCCCAAGTCAAGCGAAGAAGCCTATCTCTCTAGCGAAGGAAAAGGACCCTAATTCTCTAGGGTACCTCTCACACGTGCGAGAATTAGGACTGTAGTGCTGTCACACTAAGCCTACCACTATACATCAAGAAGGAACTCGAATGATCAAGACAAGGAAGGAGTATCCTTAGGTGAAGGATATCACTAAGTACAAAAGATAAAGTATCTCTTCTAGAAGATCTACTAACAATGGAAGGAAGAATGAAGTGCCCAAAGAAGCGCGAAATGCCGAAAGGAGGTGGACAAAGTGTCGAGAAGACATAGTGCAGAGAAAAGGAAGGACTTGACTTGTGCTTGGAGGATCTTCTAGTCAAGGGTCTAGGGTTTGGCACTGATCAAGAAAGAAGCTTCAATAAGAGAAAACTTACCAAAGGGATTTCCTCTCAAGAGAAGATAGGTTTTCGCCCTGGCAGAGAGCCAATATCTTGTGTTCTTGTTTTATGTTTTTATAGCAGTTTGATGAAGTACACACACATGCATTAATAAGAGAAGAAGAAGATTAAGCTAACAAAGACAAGAAAAGTAAAAAGACTTCACAAATTGTTATCTAGTCCCGAAGAATCACTCTACACCTAATTGCTCTAGATTCTTCAACATGGGTATTAGGTACACTTGTGAAGACCAAAACTAGTTACATCTTTCAACAACGCCGCAGAGATGCCACAAAAAGAGGTCGCATTAGGCAACAGAGATAATGCAAAAACTCTGAGTTCAATGTGCCAAATGAAGGAGGATTGGTGCCAATTTATAGTTGATCCTCCATGAGAAGGGTCACAACCATTGGGGCAAGCTAACTTGAGTATTATGAGGTTGACTTATATTATTGGAGGGAAAATATGAATTCGAATTGCTAATAAATGTCTTGATATTGAAGCTGACATAGATGCTTGCCCAAATAATTGTCACATCAAATAATCATAAGAGTGCCAAATACATCAATAATAATAATATTTATTTTGTCCAATTTGAATTCTTCCTTGGGACAAGATGGATTATTTTGGGGTAATTGGATTTCTCTTAGGGAAACTCATCCTGAAGTTGTCTCAAATTTCAACAATTTCCTCAGTTAAAACTTAGGGAGAGTGGATAATTAATTGATATTAATTCGGATAAGATTGTTTTGCCTCTAGAAGCTTGTAGAAAGTTTCTAAGTTGATCTTAGCCATCGATTTGATCAAGTGAACTTCTAACCACGACCATTCATTTGTGAACAAGAGATTATAAAGGGAAATCGATGGGCAACATTGGAGGCAAATCAAATCATAGAGATCATTCAAGTTGGGTGAGTTTTCAGTGAGACACCAGGAGGGTTTCAACAATGGTGATTGGGAAGAGATTTTCTAGAGTTATTCTTCATCTGAAAGACTTCCAGCTTATGAGTTTCAAAGGAAGGTTTTCCTATCAGTTTACTTTCTGCAAAGAGGGCCAAGTTAATTTTTTGGAGCGAGTGTCAGTTTGTCAGAGGATGTGCAAGTTCTCCAGGAGGTAGTGCGAATTGCCCAAAAGACAGATCGAGTTTCCAGGAAGGCAGATTGAGCTTTGTTACCCACCATTTTCTAGGTAATATCCCTTGGAGAAAAAAATTCTCCAAGATAGTCCTCAGACGGCATCCAGCAGCCACTAACTAGCTCGTTGTGCTATTTCTCCACCACCTGAGCCAGCCATGTGGTCCCTCACCCATTTGTCATGATCGTATGTTTGAAGGTGGGCCTCCCAAACCTAAAGGCATGCCTTGTTGTTTGATAATTGACTATTGTAGTTTGCTTATCCTAGATACTTCTAGGCGTGGATTAATGGGGTGATTCAGCTGAAAGAGTGGGCTAGGTCTGTGCTCTTGTCCCCTAGACCTCTTTTGGATCTTAACCTTGGACCCTAGTCCTATGGGATCTCTTTTACTGACCTTTGGGCTTTAAGGACGGTACTACATGGGAAACCCTGATTTTAGTTGCGTGGTCCCTCTCCATCATCCACATATATCACTCCCCTTCCACTCAATATAACCCCATTCATCATTTCTCCCATCTTGGTCCACATTCGTCCACTAGGTCCACATAGGGTTAGCCTTCCCCCTCCCCTTGTCCACACCTTGGGTCATGCTTGGAATGATGCCCTAAAGATTGATGCAGCTGAAAAGAAAAGTAAAAGCATGATTGGCCACATTCAACTGGAAAATGTACAACAAAATGCAAAAATGGCCGAGACAAGCACATTTAGCACTTGGGCAAAAGCCAATGCATGAGCTCTACCCCATTCTCATGGCCATCAACCTAGTTCCTATAAGCCCTAGATGAGCATCCCTTATCATTCAGGAACCCATGATTGTCCCGACCGTTGGTGGGCAATGAACCGCCCTACCTTAAAGTGGATATCCATTGTTATACCATAGACATCATGCTCTTATCCCTTGAGCCCTGAGCAGTTAATTAAAGAAAAATCATAAAAGGCAAAAGGCATATAAAGAAGGGTGGACAAATCAAGGTCGGGGCACCTCATGCACCACAATTGCTCCCTCCTATACATTAATATACCCAAGTGTGGGCTTCCATTTTATTAACTACCCTTGTACCCCATCATGTGGCCAAGGATTGCCCCTCTCATTCCCTATTCCATTCATCTTTTCATCACATGCCACCACCATTTGAACTATGTACCTTGGACATATTATCCCCTCTAAAGGTAGAAACCACCTAATAGGATACTTGGTTAAACCCCTTTGGAGCTTCGAGACATTAGCACATGCCAAAGCCCACTATGGAAGGGCATGCCATTATGAAGTTCCCACCTGCTATCCATGGTTCGTAAGCTCTTTAACTCGATTCCTTTAAATAACTAGTTGTACTAGAAGGCTAGGGGACGCATTGGATCTTATGCAAGATTGCAGATGGTCTCCATTTTGGGTTTGGTCTCCCTATACAAGGTCCTACCCTCCAAAGAGATACATTGGCATCTGTAGGGCGTGTGTAAAGAGCCATGGGCCTCCACACCAGTAGACAACATTCCATGGATGCCCAAATATGTTCAGAGATTGCTCAAGATTCACCTATTGGACGAGGAAGATGCGCTTGGTTGACTATGCTCAGTCGACTCCACAGTTGTACCATGCACTTGGCAGATGACTTAGGATCTATATGTTGATGTGACATCACTTACACCATCATCTGAGCCCTTGCAAATGGTCTATAGGCATCTTCAATCTATTTGGAGACCCATGAGGTTACTTGTGTGCCCCCACACCCATTGGGAGCACCACAGGTTTATTATTTGGAGTACAAGGGAACAACCCCTTGTCCATTACTTTTCGGAGTCCTATTCATCATTATGGCACTTATGGACTTCATCATGCTTCTTAGAAGGCCCAACGACATGTATTATTGATCATTCAACCTCTTGAGAGGCTTATTATTTTGTCTATGAGCTAGTTTGGTGGGCTTGTCACCAAAAATTAGTTATTTTGCACATTATTTTATTCTAGGAATTAATGTAGGCCTAATTAGCTAAATCGAACTCATTAGAAGTGTATAAATACAAATGATGTGAATTCATTTTAACATCATCACTTGGATTTAGAACTTGTATCTCTTTAGAGATTTTCGCTATCCTTCTTGGAGGACGAATTTTGGAGCATGGAATGAATTTTGATGTTTGGATAATTTTCATGTCTTGGAGCTTCTTGATGGCAAGTTTTTTGGATGGTTGGATATACTCTTATACATGTGAGTCTATTTTAATGTTATTCTTTCGTTCTAATTTTGTCACATACACTGTTGTTGGGATTTCGCTATACTAGAGCTTATTTGTTGCATCTCTTATGCAAAGTTGTGGAAATTTTGTTTCTGGATAGTGAATGCTTCATGTATGGGCAATGTATAATGATTGAATGTTCCTAGGGATTGTTTCATTACTGAAATTCATCTTGATAAGCCATCTATCTTGCAAAATGTTGAGATTTGGTACCGGAGGACAGGTGGTTCCCTAAGGCTTTGATCTTTGGCCTAGGGAACTGTCCAAAAGAATTTAATTTTTCTCCTAAAGTGACTTTATAATTTTCATAAAGTCAAATTTAATTTAAAAGTGACTTTAAGTGATAAAGTTACTAAAGTCTAATTTTAAAGTGACTTTAATAAAGTCAATGTAAAATTAGAAAGGAAAAGTGACTTTGGAAATAAATGACTAAGTGAGTCTTTATTAAAGTGGGGTGAATTAAAAAATAGAAAGTGAGATTTAAATGAGCATTTAATCTCAACCCTTGATTTCAATCTATTTCAGCCATTGGATTTAGGGACCACCCAAAAGTCACTTAGCGTTAGATTAAAAGAGGAAAAGGAGGAAAAGGTCATTCATTCTTTCATGAGCAGATTGAAAGGAGAGCAAGAAAGCAAGGGAGATTTCTGGACAGGGAGGAGAAGGAGACAGCAGCTTGGCACACATTCCAAGGCAGCAGTTTAGCAAATCCGTACAGCGAAGTTAGCACACAGTGAAAGGCAAATTTTGGCACGATTTTCTAGAAATCCATACAGCTGTTTGCACAGAAATCGAGGAGCAGTTTGCTGGCACATTTTCCAAGGAAGGTCGTACAGCAAGTGGTTGTACCTTGGCATGCAAATCGAGGCAAATCCGTACAACATATTGATGGGTTTGTTTACACGCAAATTGAGGTCCGTACAATGTATTTATGGCAGCTTGGCACGCATTTCTAGGCAGGCCGTACAGCAGCATTTAAGGTTGAAAGTGGGCAAAAAAATCGAGGAGGCCGTACAGCATTTATTGCTGTCCTATTTTGCTATTTGCAAGTATTTTCCAGTTGGTTGTGAGGCACGGAAAGTGAGATAAGTTGTAAAAGTTTGCTTGCTGATTTTTGCTGAATATTTCTCACTGTAAAAAGCATTTTCAGAAATAAGAAAGAGCTCTCGAACTAGTTTTCCCCAAGAGTTGTAGGGGGTTTTTCCAGGGTCACCTTGACCAAAAATCACTGTGTTTAAATGTGTTTAATGGTTGTTTGTACCCGCTGATTTTTTATTTCTGCATTTTCCGCATTCTGTAAAATTTCCAAAATTTGTGTTTTCAGTAAAATTTATTTTTCAGTTGTTGAATGTATGGATATGGGAAAAGGGATTTAACTATTTTGGAGAAATAAGGTGAAACTGAAAACCGGGGTGGGAAATGAGAAATTTTTACACAAAATGAAGTATAAAGTCTTTGAAGTTACTTTTGTTGTTGCCCTAGTGCCAAGCAAAGTTGTCTTCGAGGCCTCCTTGACCTAGAAAATTCAAAGGTCCATAGTCATAATTCTACCTGACTCCATTATTCCCAAAGGATTAGGCACTGGTCCACCCGAAGGTGATCACCTTAAACCTATTTTCCTTCTCCCCTCCTCTTCTCTAGGTCTAGTCCTCTAGGTCACCTTGGGCATCAATTATCGCACAATCTAGCCATCCAAATACTTTGATTTTTGGTCAACAACTGTGAAAATTCTTGGACCGAAATCCCTACTGCAGAGAATTGATGTTACTTCCCCTACTTGTTAATTCGTACAAGTTATTTACTGTGTTATACGGTAAATATCGAAGTAAATACTATTGCAGCCTTCACTTAATTAAAAATAATATGCCGAAACAACAAACTAAACAGGAAAAGATACAACACAAGTCACAATTATTTTTGGACAAATGTCCCCAGAAAAACCCAATGTGGGAAAACCGGTGCAGTAGATCTGAGGGTTTTTATTATTAAGCAGAAGTTATTTCTGAATACAATCTTTGGATGCCTTGCTGGCTATCCAATATAGAGAATATCACTTGGCAAAAGATATTAGTGAGATTATCTCACTCTACACTACAAGTCCCGGTTGATCCAGCAGCTGAACCAACGAGTCCCCGGCTACCTCTACGTTGCCCCTACGCAATCACTACGTGGGCCTGCGTCACTGCCTTTGAGGCACTGCATCACCTCTCTGCTGGATCGATTTGTTCTCAGGAGCTTCGACTTTAGCCTTCCCGACTCAAAACGTCAAACCCCCAGCAATATCTCGGACTTCTGCTTGGGAGGCTTTGCCCTGCTCTGCGTGAGCCGTTCCTGGCTCTACATCACCCTCACTGGGCACTATGCTACCTCCTTTGCATCTTTCTCTCCCTCTCTGCTGAGTATTCTTGGCTCCAGAGAAGATTCTACAACCAAAACTATCTCTGCCCCTCTCTGCATGATTACCACGAAATCACTGTGTTTCTCTCTAGCTCAGCATTTCAATCTGACTGATCAAATCTCTCTATGTCTTCCAAATGACTCTTAAGCCTCCTTAAATAATCTTCTCGTTGACATTCAACGGCCCAGATTAGAAGCTAATCAATGGCTAAGATCATTTCTGCTTGATCCTTGTCTTCTTCTAGAAGTTGCACCCACAGTTAGATTAATACCCATAATTATTTTAATTTCCTAAGTTTAGACTTAGGGTCCCATTAAAAATAATTAATTATTTTAATAAAATTGTCTCCAAGTGGAATTTCCCAAATCGTTTTTTGGGTTCTTTGGAATACATGTGCCCAAGCCTCCCTGCAAAATTTGAGAGTTAGAGCACATCCGATGCAACCAGAAATCAACACTCCCTCTTAGCGAGGAATGTGCTCTAGCAATGCCTCCCATTGAAGCATTACCCTGACTTCATAACATCGTCCTCTACAATGTTAATGTCTGACATGTTGTCCACCAACGACTGCGTTGTTGCTGCAACTGTAGTGTTGTTGACACTGCCACTGTCAACACTACATCCATACTATAGCTCCCTCTCAAGTGTTGCATTCGTGTTGCTACTAGCACTGCCATTGCTAACATTTCATCTACACTGCAACTGAAAAACATCCCAAAATCTAAACAGGGGTTCAGCATAGATGCATCTCAATGCTGAAGATCTGAAGGCTGCTAGTCCCACTCTATCCCTTTGAAGCCACTGCACTGTTGTTGCTATTGCATTGTGCCTCCCTGCACTATTGCAACTCTGCACTGCTCAGACTTGGTGTTCTAGCCACTTCATCTGTCGCTCCAACACTCCTCTGCACCACTTGACACTGGCCCATCCTGCCACTTCTGATCTGGGCTCCTATAGCAAGGAATTTATCCGAGAGGTGGGCTCCTCAAGGATCTTTCCCATCTGTAGCTCTTTCGAACTACAGCTCTAAATCAGCCCACCTCTCGCTTGGAAGTATCTCAGTTGTCATGGCAAACTCCTCGATCTTCGTGGGTGCAACCTTTGGATTGTGCTTCTCATCTTTGTCCTTCTTCCTGAGAGGACACTGTGTTGCATAGTGACGCATTTCACCACACCTGAAGCATTTGATTTTCGAGACGTCCTTCCGCCTCCACTGCTCTTGCTGCCCCTTGGATGCAAGGATTGCATTCTCTTCCTCCTCCTTGGGATTCAACCCATTGTTCCTACTTCCATTAAGCTTACAGTTGACTAGATCTCTCCTCAGCTCTTCCTGCTTGAGATCTGCCCACATACTATCCCACTCTGGCAAAGCTGCCCTACCCAGGATGCTTTGGACAAAGACTTGCCACTCTTCTGAGACTGAGTTTAGGGCTAGTCTCACCATCTCGAAACCTTGCGGTGTAGACCCCATAGTTGTTAACTCT
Organism: Pinus taeda; assembly: GCA_000404065.3. Classification (NCBI taxonomy): domain Eukaryota; kingdom Viridiplantae; phylum Streptophyta; class Pinopsida; order Pinales; family Pinaceae; genus Pinus; species Pinus taeda. Next base: position 121,531 of record APFE031415013.1, on the reverse strand, counting down.
ACCCGGGTCTCCTGAAGCTTCGTGAGGAACGGATCAATGCTCTCCCCCTTCTGCATCTGTGCAAATCTCAATTTCTGCTCTAAGTACATATTCTGCTACTCGAAAGATCCTTGATACAACGTTGCCAAGGCATCCCACATCTCCTTAGCAGTCCCTCTGCTAGCGATGTGAAGTACCACATGATCCTTTACTCTATCAAGGATCATCCTCTTGGCCTTCACCATTTCTCCCCTGTACTTCTTCAGCAGATCTGCATCTGCGGGCACAGACACCACGCCATTGACATAGGCCTTGAGAAAATGCTCATCTAGAAGACACGACATCCTTGCCTTCCAAATCACATAGTTGGATGCCCCATCCAACCTGTCCTGATCTCTCAACCCACTGGTTGCCATCTCCGCCACAAAAATGTCGAACTGCTCCTCTCTGTCTTTTATTGTTGCTGCTCAGGCAATAAGAAAACAAACTTCTTCACAGGAAGTCTATTGAGGAAAAGTTCCCTCATTATGCTTCTTCTCTCTTTTTCGACGCCTTTCAGCCTAGCAATCTGCCTGCTGAAAACTGCATCCCACTAGCTCTTTCCTCACACTGGGGCTCTGCGTTGCTCCCTCTGGCACGACAAAATTTCGGTCTGGAAGCCCTTCCTCTCTGTCGACTCACTTAGAGAAAGACTTTCCTCGAAAATTTAGCCCTCCTGGCTTGGACTGCGCAATCCCTCTAGGGATTCGATGATCTAGATTTAAACAGAAATGCGACAAATTACAGAGATAACCATAAACAAAAAGATGTAGCGGAAATAACACTTCATTTCATTAATGTAAAATATTGTGATATGCTTACAAATAGAAAATGGAAATAAAAAGCTAGGGCGATGATAGCATATCTCTGAGAAGAGATGTGGTGGCTACATGCCTCTGAACTATGTTACAATGAGGCTCGAAGGCCTGTTTATTGTTGAGAAACAATGGAAAACCCTAAACATCTGAAAGACTAACCCTAGAAGATGAAACGCCAAACTGTGGGCCCCGTTTGGGTAAATTGGTACATCAACTTCCCGGGGTTGTAACTTTGGCATAGATCTTCGTTTAACGCGTACAATATCTCGTTAGAAAGATCTACCTGAGAACTACAACTTTGGGAAGAGCAACATTTGTCCATGGACCCATATTGCTCCCAGTTTTCCCAAAAAACGTCGTTTAGGGCCTCAAAACGGCTCTGGAAGTTTAGGACCGGAAAAACTGCTAAAAATAGTAAACTGTGCTACAATTAAGGAAACTAAAAAGCTGAAAGAAACAATGGTGGGGGTCCAAGTGGACTTGGCAAGTGGCCACCAATATCCACCTGGATCATTCCCCCCCCCCTTAGGAAGCAATGGTCCCCATTGCGTTGAGTTCCTCCATGAGATGAGGAAACTTCCACTGAACTTGGTCCCTGGCCACTTGCCCTGGTGAAGTAGTTGGCCTGCTTTGACAACTCGATACAGTTGGATGTTCTACTGGCGAGTGTGCTTGATCTATGTGTCCATGATCCGATCAGTTGCAGCGTGTTCCATGCAATTTGGATTTAACTCTGTGGGTGTGAACTATTTTGCAATGTCGGATGTGTCTAGTAATGGTGGAAAGTATGGCCGAAGGTGGTCCACATTGAACACTGGGTGCAGGCTAAGGAATGGGGGAATGCTGAGCTCAAATGCATTGTCTCCCACAGCCTTGGTAATGGTGTAAGGACCATATCAGAGTGGTCTGAGTTTCCGATAGGCTACGGTAAGGCGTTCCTTTTGCAAATGCAACCAGACTTTGTCGCCCACCTGAAACTTGTGTCGCACCTGATGTTGATCATGTCGTTGCTTGTACTTGGCATTTGATTTCTCCAGAATGTCATGGACTTGCTGGCGAATATGTTGGATGTGTTCAATGAAGCTGTTTGCCTTATCTGTTTCGGATTGGACATGAGCCGAATCTGCGTGAGTTGCTGCAAATGGCATGGCCACATCAATGGGACATAGTGGCTGGAATCCCAAGCCCACCTGAAAAGCTCTGTGGCCAGTCGAGCTGTGGAGAGCCCGGTTGTAGCTGTGCTGAACATAGGGGAGGCTCTCATCCCATGTGTGTGGATGCTTTGAGTTGTACATGCACAGAATGTGTACAATCATCCTGTTGACAACCTCTGTTTGGCCATCAGTTTGCGGATGGAAGGTTGTGGACTTAGTGAGTTTGGTGTCCAGCATCGACCAGAGACTGGACCAAAATGTACTGAGGAACCTGCTATCCCGATCTGAGATGATAGACTATGGGATCCCAAAGTGCACCCACGCTCGTTCAAAGAAGAGTTTAGTAGTGGCTTCTGCTGTGATATTCTTCTTGTAGGCCGCCATAATGGCCATCTTCGAGAACCTGTCGACGACCACAAAAACACAATCGTTTCCATGCTTAGCGGAAGGAAGGCCTGACATGTAATCCATGGAGATGGATTCCCAAGGTCGACTAGGGGTAGGCAGCGGAGTATAGAGGCCATGCTTCTTGACTGTCGGTTTAGCAATGGCGCAGGCAGTGCATGATCTAATGTACTTCCCGACATCCTATCGAAGATTCGACCAGTAGAAATACTTTTGTAGTACTGCCACCGTTTTCTCGACCCCGAAATGCCCAACAGCCCAACTGTAGTGTGCTTCCCAAATCATCTTGGCATGCTCGCTTGAAGGAACACAGGTGACCCAGGTGGCATAACAGGGCATCCTGGAGGTGAAAATCTGGAACATGCCGACCCTCCAAGAGTGTCTGGTATGTGTGGCCAAAGTCTGCGTCGCTTTTGTAGAGAAGTGGCCAATCAGAAGTCTCGTGCCCACAAGAGTTGAGCACGGTGGTTAATGACATGATCGGTGGTCGACCAAGGCAATCTACAACATTATTGGTGTTGCCCTTCTTATACTTGATATTCAAGTGGAACTGTTGCAGGCATGTGGACCACTTTTGATGGCGATCATTCTGTAATTTCCCTTGGGTCTGTATGAACTGCAGGGGTCGGTGGTCTGTGTGGATGATCGTTTCCTTCCCCAAAATGTAATGTTTCCATTGTCGGCAGGCCTGCACAATGGAATACATCTCTTTATCATAATTGGGATACTTCCGGACTGTGTTTGAAAGTGTTTCACTGTGATATGCCACTGGATGCCCGTGTTGAGTAAGGACTGCCCCAATAGCATAGTCAGAGGCATCCGTCTCGACCTCAAATGGTTGTTGTAAATCTGGTAATGTGAGCACTGGTGCCGTGCAGAGGCGATCTTTCAACTCTATGAATGCCTTCTGTTGAGATTCAGACCAAAAGAATTTTGCTTTCGCTCCTCCCTTGGTGACTTGACTCAAGGGCCAAGTGATATGAGAAAACCCCAACACGAACCTGCGGTAAAAGTTGGCAAGACCTAGAAAGCTGCGGAGCTCTGTCAGAGTGGTTGGAGATGGCCAATCCTGAATGACTTGGATCTTGGCTGGATCCACATGCAACCCCTGTTCATCAATAATGTATCCCAGACACTGAACCTGGGTCATGCCAAAAGTGCATTTCTCCAAATTGGCACATAGCTTGTGTTGCCGCAATGTTTGGAGAACCTGTCGGATCTGGTGGAGGTGCTCTTCCCAACTCTGGCTGAAGATCAGAATGTCATCCAAGTATACCACTACAAATGAGTTGGTGAATGGCCACAAGATGTCATCCATTAGCCTCATGAAGGTTGTAGAAGCATTCGTCAATCCAAAAGGCATAACCAACCATTCGAAAAGGCCTCCTTGGCTTTAAAGGCAGTCTTCCACACATCAGAGGGTTCGATTGGTACCTGGTGAAATCCTGACTTCAGATCGATCTTGCTGAAATATTTTGCCCCTTTAGTTGGTCTAGGAGGTCATTAATCCATGGGATTGGGTACCTATTACAGATAATGATCTTGTTTAGTGCCTGATAGTCAATACAGAGTCTCCAAGTCCCATCCTTCTTCTGTACCAACACGATCGGGCTCCCGCAAGGCGATGAACTCAGACGAATGTGGCCTTTCTGCAGCAGCTCCTAAATCTACCTCTTGATTTCATCATTCTCCAGAACGGAGCACCGATAAATTGGTCCATTGGGTAGCGGCGCACCTGGGGTCAGATCGATGGAGTGCTTGACCTGACAGTGCAGAGGAACCCCTACGGGGCAGGTGAAGATGTCATCGTACTCCTCCACGACCTTGTCCATCTGTAGTTGTCGTGCGGAGGGGCCCTGTCTGGAGGTCGTGGCCACTGTCTTCTTCTTTCCTTGAGGGCGTATCATCAAGAAAACAAATTTCCCGGTTTTGGAAATGAGCTTACTGCATTGCTTTGCAGTATCTAAAGAGATGGCAGTAGGCGGTGCTACCTCCAGTATCCTGTACAACTTATTTCCTAAAGTAATAATAACAGCAGGGGGACTTGATTCATACATAGCATGTCGCTTCCACAAGTATGGTTGTCCTAATAATACATCACAAACTTCAAGGGGAGCAATGTCACACAATACCTCATCCCTGAAGGGCTTGATGTTGTATGGAAGGCGACACTGCTGGCTCACCCGAAGATCGCGTCCTTGGTGAAGCCACCCGATAGTGTACGGTTGTTGATGTGTTGTGGTTGGTAAGCCCATCCGCTTCACAACCTCTACCGAAATGAGGTTCTTTTGGTTCCCGCTGTCGACAATGAACTGTAGCATGGATCCCTTTACCCACATCTAGAAGTGGAAGAGACGCTCCTCTGGATCTTCGGGTTCCTCCTTCTGGATCTTCGTGGTGGCAACAGTGGCGTTGGGCTCCGCATCGATAATTGCTTCACTTTGTCATTCCCCTTGTCGGGTTCTGACTCAGAGTCGGAACATGCATCTGATTCTAAAACCTTTAGCTCAGCCACCAGTGACTGCTTGGCCCGACACTCATTTGTGTTGTGAGTGGAGCTCTAATGGAACTCACACCATTTTCCCGTGTCCTTTTTCGGCTTCGCGGCGTTGTTCTTTGCTTGCAGCTTTGGAGGGTTGTCTTGGGCCACCCCGCCTTGGCTTTGTCCTTTGTTCTGCGGTTTGAGGGCACCTTTCCCTTGCTTCGAATTTGCAGATCCAAAGTCTCGCTTCTTCTGTTTAAACTTTTGCTCGACCTTGACGACATATCGGTATGCCGTGCCGAGTGAGGAGATGCTCAGGAATTCTATTTCTTCCTGGATGTACTTGTGCAGGCAGCCGCGGTATTTGAGTATCAAATGCTGTTCCGAATCCTTGATACCCAACTTTGTGCGAAGGGTATGGAAAATACTGGTAAACTCTAGCACGTCTTGGTCCCTTCCCTGCCGCAGCATGGTCCACTTTATGTCTTGATCCTCCTAGCTTCCGACAGGGTAGTACTACTTGATGGCATCCCGGAATGAATTCCAGGTGGGTGCGACTGAAAATAGTGAACCGGTACTTTCATCCTTTTGCTCGCAGTAGGTTTCCCACCAGTCCTTGACGTGGGGGGCTACTTTGAGAAGAGCGAAAATAATCTTTTCCCGACTGGAAAAATCATGAACAAAAAAATAACCCTTTAGCAGATTTAACCATTTATCGACGGCATTTGCGTCTATCTAACCCTCGAATATGGGGATTTCAAAATTAACTTGTACCTTAAACGGTGTGCCGTTTCCACAGTAGCTGTGGGAAGCCGATGCATCGCCCCTGGGTAGCCGCTGAAGGATTTGGGCAAAGTTGTCCATCATCGCGTTCCTTTGTCGCTCGAGGGCTTCTTCGAGCAAGATTTTGATAGGATTTCCTGCTCCCTCGTCTTTCTTTTCATCCACCATGGGAGGCCGTCGGGTTTTGCGAGGCTGGTCTTGCAAAGGTTCGACTAGTTCAAGCCCTAACTCCTTATATCTCGACCTCGTTGGGGA
>APFE031415013.1:102441-115596 GCA_000404065.3 Pinus taeda | reverse complement strand
ATGCAAAGAAAAACAGAGAAAAAGCAGACCGCTCTGATACCACTGATCCAGATTTAAACAGGAACACAACAAATTACAAAGATAACCATAAACACAAAGATGCAGCGGAAATAACACTTCATTTCATTAATGTAAAATACTAAGATATGCTTACAACCAGAAAATGGAAATAAAAAGCTAGGGCAATGGTAGCTTATCTCTGAGAAAAGATGTGGTGGCTATATGCCTCTGAACTGTGTTACAATGAGGCTCGAAAGCTTATTTATTGTTGAGAAACAATGGAAAACCCTAAACATCTGAAACCTTAACCCTAGAAGATGAAACACCAAACTGTGGGCCCCGTTTGGGTAAATTGGTACATCAACTTCCCGGGGTCGTAACATTGGCATACAATCTCTGTTTGACACGTACAATATCTCGTTAGAAAGATCTATCCGAGAACTACAATTTTGGGAAGAGCAACATGGGTCCACGGATCCATATTGCTCCCAGTTTTCCCAAAAAACGTCGTTTAGGGCCTCAAAACGGCTCCAGAAGTTTAGGACCCAAAAAATTGCTAAAAATAGTAAACTGTGCTACAATTAAGGAAACTGAAAAGCTGAAAAAAACAATGGTGGGGGTCCAAGTGGACTTGGCGGGTGGCCACCAATATCCACCTAGATCATTCGAGCTGCTACCTCCTACAGCTATTCGAACTCCTTCTCTGCTCAGTGGTGGGTTCTCTGGCATTGTTCTTCTTGTTTCACTTGCACTCCTCTAATACCATGTGAAAATTCCTGGACCGGAATCCCTACTGCAACAAATTGATGTTACTTCTCCTACTTGTTAATTTGTACAAGTTATTTACCGTGTTCTATGGTAAATATCCAAATAAATACTACTGCAGCCTTCACTTAATTAAAAATAATATGCCGAAACAACAAACTGAACAGGAAAAGATACAACACAAGTGACAGTTATTTTTTGACAAATGTCCCCGGAAAACCCCAAGGTGTGAAAATCGGTGCAGCAAATCTGAGGGTTTTTATTATTAAGCAGAAGTTATTTCTGAATACAACCATTCGATTCCTTGTTGGCTACCCAATATAGAGAATATCACTCCGCAGAAGAAATTAGTGAGATTACCTCACTCCACACTGCAAGTCCCAGTTGATCCAGCAGCTGAACCAACGAGTCCACGGCTAATACTAAAGGAAACAACGAGTAATAAAAGTTTATTAGATGGATAACCTATTTATTTAGTTAAATAATTGACCTAATACTAAATTTAAGGAATCTAACAGTATTGAATATGTAGCAATTTCTCCTAATTAAAACTACGTGGAAAATAAGTTAAAGTCATTGAAGAACTATTGAGAAAGAATATAGCTGTTTCTAATTAGTTAGTTCATTCATTATTAATTTTATTTAATTATGTTTAAAGGTGTAACGGGATGATTAGTTCCTATCTTTAAAATTTCTTCATCAATGTTTAGGTAAAAAACAATATTTATTTTATTTTCGCCAAAAAATCTTCTCAATAAACTTGATATGGATCACAGAAGCCTAAATTCAACAATAGCAATTTTTGTTGAAGATAAGAGTAAAACCCTCACACTGAAAACTAGTTTTCCCCACATTGGGGTATTTCCAGGGGCATTTTTCCAAAAATACTTGTGTCAATTGTGTGATTGGTTTCTCGTGCATTTCACTGCAATTTTAGTTTTGTGAATGGTTTTGTTCATGATTTTATTTATTGCTTTCCGCTGAAAATTGAAATGTGTTGTGTATAAGTAATAGGAAATATTAATTGGGTTAATAGCACCTTCTGGGTAGCCAGAAATTTCACATGGTATCAAAGCACTGAAGCACTACGGTTATCGGTGATCTGAGAGCAACAGTTTTGATTGAGAATCAAAGGTTTTCACACAGGACAATTTTCATATATCTTCAGATTTATTGGAGTTTATCATTCGAGGATTTCAACTTATGCCAGGATGTGTGTAAAAAGTCTGCAAAGAAAACAGGAGAAATCAATAGAATAAACCTGAAAACTTATAGCAACACAAGCTGAACTAGTAAAATAGCTGGAGTTTGAGATATGTTGACATGAAAGACCACTCAGAAACAATATCTTAAAGTTTAAACTAAGAGTGGTGTTGAGAGGTTGTCTTTTAAAAGCTCTAATTATTGGTCAGTACATTGAAAATTCACTACATATAACTTCTGAGAATGCAGAAATTGGGTAGGCTAGCATATGATAGGACACAGCAGCAACAAACTGAACAAACTACAAAGATTTTAAAATTTACCATGAATCGATGGCCTGTTGAACTAAATCAGGATTTCCTGATTGGCAACATGCTCTTGCTCGTCCAAAATCTTCCTCAATGGCAAATATTTCAGGAGCCACATTTGCACAATTTTTACAGCCTGTCGATGGCAATTAACAATCCATTACAGTAAATTAGACCAACCATGGATGGAATTCCTAATCCTTCAAAGAATGGTAACTATTAGTGACATGATCTCATTGCTCGTATTATGGCTTTCCTTGAATTTTAATTCACGCTTCTATTTTTGATGCCCTATTCTTTTACTGCCTACACTTGTTACTTTCCGCAAAACACTTATTCTATAATGGCATCTACAATGTAATCCTTCTCGATGTCAAATCCAGCAAAATCTGACTGATGAAGAAGATTAAAAAAACAACGTTATTAATATGTGAATCTGATCACTGTACTCTGTAGCCAAAATATTATAACGCCAGTCCTCTAGAAAATGAAATTATTCAACATTAAGAATGTAAAATCAGGTTTTACCAATACAGCTGAATTCATCAACAAATACATGATCCGTTGGTTGAGAATCATCCAAGAAAGGATTTACTGTCCTCAAAGAATACCCATGTATCTCATCATAGACGATACGCTGCACGGGGTCACTCAGTACCTGTACCATATAATACATTTGTTAAATTCAATAGATACACCTTTAGATAGATAAACAAAAATAGGCAAAGATCTGATCTGCAGGAACTAAATCAAGAATAGCTAGAAGAGAATGAGGTCCAGATAAAATAAGCTGATGAACTATGCACATTATGGAAAAATGCCATACCTCATACACTTCATTTACAAACATGCAAAAGTTTGTTGTCTCGGCATCATTTCCACTCAAGTCTGGATGGCAAGCTTTCATACAGGTGTAATACGCATGCTTGATTTCTGCTGGTGTTGCATCTGGTAGCTGGAAATGATCCAAAGATGATTACGAGTTATATGACACTGCCAAAATATTATCACCGTAAATGAAACACATAGATAATGACCTTTATTGGTTTTGTTCAGAGTTGAGACCAAAAGACCTTAGGTATCAGAAATTCAGGAGTACAAAGCTACTCTCCACAAATCTGCTATGTTGTGTCCTGATTGCAGATATTATAAAAATTATAAATATAAGGGATCTACTCTCAGATGGAAAAGAATAATATCTCTTTGCAGGTATTTAGATGAGCTTTGCCACCATGAAAAATAGAGAAAGTACTACTGCATCAATGCCAGGAATCCTGTAGAAGCGATCAATAAACCTTAGAGATTGTGGATAGACATAGGCGGAGAAGCGAAGGTTTGAACAGGGAGCAACGGATTTGAGCTTGTAACAATGGAGGGGCAAGGAGGGGGGAGCTCCACTCCATCGTACAGTTAGGTAGTAGCGGATAGAAACGAGGCAGGTTCGAATAGATTCAAAAAGCCAATGGAGGCGGAAACGGGAAAAATAAGTAAAAAAAAAGTTGGAATGCAGCAAACATCATGAACAGGAGGAGAATCACGAGGAAGTCGGAAAAGGGAAGAAGACATGCGACAGTAGTCAGAGAAATAAGCACCTGAATGTGACTGGACCCTGTAAACCCAGGTCTACTATCAAACCCTGGGTTGTCCTGAATGATCCAGCGCTACAGGTGCACAGAGATCACATGGCAACATATGAGGTCATATGCAAATTTATGGAAATATGGCCAACGGAGAAGGCTTTGTACACATGGATAAGGAATTACAGGAAGTCAAAGGGAGAAATAACCCTTCATCTTGGGTCCAAAGGTTTCTTCACAGTGATTTTCACAAACCTAGAAGATAAAGACAGAGTGTTTGAAGGGGACCGTATTTCTATGTTGCTGCAGGACTTTACATGCGACCCTAGGTGATGAATTTTGTCCTGGAGCAAGAAACATTCACTTCGGTTCCGATATGGATTAGACTCTACTCCCTACTTTTAGATTATTGGCTGCTTGAATCCTTAAAAGCCATAGGCAACAAATTAGGTCGTTTTTTTAAATATCAAACGCGACTCTGCGAGGCAAATATACCTCCTTCGCCCACATCTGTGTAGAAATGGACCTATCGGGAGCACTTCCGGATGAAATTATTCTAGAAGTATATAATGAAGAATGGGTGCAGGCGGTGGACTATGAGCATGTCCCATTCAGATGCCGTAAATGTCATAAACATGGGCACCTCTTTAGAGACTGCCCACTTAACAAACTGGAGGACAACACGAAAACCAGCATAGGCAAAGATCCTGAAGGCTTTACCAGGGTGGAAGGCAGAAGGAAAGGAGGGGGAAAAAGTACCAAAAGAAACCTAGCGAGAGTAGGCAACCAAGTCACAACAGTTTCAAGATCTTAGAAGAAGAAGGGGGGGACAATGGAACGGACAAGGCACCGGAGGATAATCCTGCAGAGAAGGAAAAAGATTAAAGCATCGAGGTCACACATGAGAACAACAAACTATGGGAGGATGTGCCAAGCACTATGGAACTGGGCAGGGACCATGAAATGACCCCAAGTGAAGTTAGGATGGAGGACCACGAACTACAAGAGATTCTTGAGAGGGAGAATCTGGATCTAGAAAAGTTCCTGGAGCAGGGAACCAACAAAGGTGTTGATTCTCTACCACAAGAGGAGTTCGACAGAGTACAACAGCTCTTCCTCTAGAGATCTCAAGCAAAAGCTACTGGAATCAAAAGGAACCATGATAGCCAGGAAAATAGAGGGGTAAAACAGATGGAGGTAACATCAGAACACTCTACTAAGAACCCAGGCAGGAAAAGAGGAAGGAAGAGACAAAATGAGCTACTAACAGAGTGTGGGAAACTCATGATTAACTCAGGTAAGATGGGAGATCTTACTAGTTACTCATTTACAAACCTTTCAAAATGAAGCTCACAACCTGGAACATAAGGGGTCTAGGAAGTAAAAGAAAACAAAGAAATCTCAGCAATATAATAAAAGAAGAAAAAACAGATATGGTGTTTATACATGAAACAAAATGTTCAATAGAAAAAATTAGAGAGATACATAGCAAATGGCTTATTAAGTACGAGTATCTTAAGTTCAAAGCAAATAATACAGCAGGAAGGATTCTCACTCTTTGGAATCCACAAAAATTTGGAATCCAGGATGTTGAAGCATCCAGGAATTACCTTTCAATGGTTATCCAACCTTTGGGTGACAAGGAACTCTATATGATCACAAATGTCTATGGTCCTCAAGAACTTGAAGACAAACTCAGGCTTCTCACCTCACTGGAGGAGCTGGGAGAGAGACATCCAGTGATGTCCTGGATTCTGGGAGGGGACTTCAAAATGATTAGATCTCTTTTAGAAAAAAAAGGCGGGACCAGAATACTAGGCAGAGACTCTATTGCCTTCCAGAACTTCTTAAACAATATGAGGCTGGTGGATACAGAGACAATAAATGGCACATTCAAATGGAATAATAAGAGGAGAGGGGCTTCTCAGGTGGCCTCTAAACTAGACAGATTCATCATCTCGAAAGACCTATTTCTCACTGGCCTTGACTTGACTAGTTTAGTCCTTCCTTTTGGAGGCTCGGATCACTAGCCTATCTAGCTTGAAGCTGCTTTCATAAGCACTCCGAGGAACAGACCTTTCAAGTTTGAAAATGCCTGGCTCACTCACCCTGATTTCATCACCAACATTGAAAAATGGTGGGTGGAAGACATGCCCGTTCAAGGCACGAAGATGTTCCTATTGCAGCGGAGAATGAAACACATCAAACTTAGGCTTAAAGAATGGAACAAAAATGAATTTGGCAATATTTTCAAAGATAAAAGAGAAGTTGAACAGAAACTTCAGAGAATTAAACAAATCCTCATCAATGATGGCTTTAACGAGGAAAGGAAAATGGAAGCTGACTCTCTTCAACGGGAATGGGAGAATAGATGCCAACAAGAGGAGATCTTCTGGAGACAGAAATCGTGAGTGCAATGGATTAAAGAAGGGGAAAGAAATACAAGGTTTTTTCACAAGTCAACCATGGATCACAAGGCTCACAACAAGATTGTAAAACTCAAAGATACTCAAGGGAAAGAGCTAAGCACCCACAAAGAAATGGAGTCTGTTCTGGTACAACATTTTCAAAGCATAGCCGAGGAGCCTCTCTCAGACAGATCGCAATTCATTAACAGCTTCACATAGCACATTCCAAAACTAGTAACCAGGGAAGACAATCACAATCTCAACAGGCCAGTGACTGAAGAGGAGGTCAATGAAGTCATCAAAGAGATGCAAAATGGGAAAGCTCCAAGCCTGGATGGCTTCAATGTAGACTTCTTCCAAACATGCTGGGAAATAGTCAAACAAGGTATCCTTGATGTGGTGGAGGATTCTAGAAAATCAAAAACAGTTTTGAGGGCGCTCAATGCATCTTTCATAGCCTTAATCCCTAAGCAGGAAAAAGCTATGACACCTAATAGATACAGACCCATAGCTTTCTGCAATGTGGTGTACAAAATCATTTCTAAAGTGATTGCAAACAAACTCAAACCCCTTCTTCCAACTCTTGTGTCTGAGGAGCAAACTGGTTATGTGAAAGGAAGGCAAATTCTCAATAACATCATTCAAGCTCACGAGGTGGTTCATTCTTTCAAGAGCAATAAACATGCGGGTATGATCATACAGCTTGACCTAGAAAAAGCTTATGATAAGCTAAGTTGGGCATACATCAGGGAGGTACTAAAAGCTTATGGCTTTGACCACAACTGGATAAGATGGGTAATAGCCCTTGTTACCACAGCTTGTTTTCAATCCTTCTTAATGGCTCTCCTTCCAGAACTTTCAGACCTTCAAGAGGCCTCAGGCAAGGAGATCTGCTTTCCCCCTTCCTCTTTATTCTCGTGATGGAAGGATTTGGCAAAGCGATCGAAGCAGCCAAAGCGGAAGGTAGAATCTAGGGTCTCAAACTAACCCTGAATGGGGACACCTTGACTCACCAACAATTTGTGGATGACACCATGCTGCAGGGTACTCCCACGGTCAAGGAAGCCAAAGCTTTCAAACAAATCCTGAACGATTTTGCACTGGTTGCTGGGATAGAGGTAAGCCTCACAAAATCAAAAATTTCCGTTTTCAATGCCAATATTGCCATTCAAAGAAATCTCAACAGAATTCTCGGATTCCAAAGAGATCAGCTACCCTCCAAATATCTGGAATACCTCTTACAGATAAACCTCTGAGTAAGGAAGTGTGGGAGCCAGTGACAAATAAATTGCAGGACGAAATCAGAAAATCGACAAGCAGATGCTTAAACTTAGCAGGAAGGCTTGTGCTAACAAAATCTATCCTGCAAACCATACCCATCTCCATGCTATCAGCTCTTCCTGCCCCAAAAGGAGGTTTACAACACATCAAGAACCTCCAAAGAGATTTTCTATGGGGCAAAGGGGAAGAGAAAAAGAAATGGGCTCTAGTAGCTTGGGAAAAGCTCTACAAACCCAAAAACCATGGTGGTTTGGGACTTCATGACCCAGAAACCCTAAGCAAGGTCTTGGGGGTAAAACTTTGGTGGAGATGGCTAAAGGAATCGAGAACCCCTTGGGCTAAGCTCTGGAAACATAAGTATGCAAATAACTGGCAAGACAGGGACCATATCAGAATGACAGGGCTCATAAAGGGCTCCCATATTTGGAATAATGCCTGGGAGAATAGAGCTATTGTGCAGAAACGTAGTTTCTGGGAGATCAGAGATGGAAACCTAGCCTGGTATTGGGAGGATAACTGGCAGCAGGAGCCTAACCTATGCAGAGAAGGACTGGACAGTCTCAAACATGATACTGATAATAAAGGGCTGCTTAAGGTTAGTGATTTTTGGGATCAAACAAAGGACAATGGCAAATGGAGAACTTGGAAGGACCTAGTATACAATGAAGAAACCCCTTTGAAAGCCTAGGCTGATGCTCTAGCAATGATCCTAGAACAGAGAAAGATTTTGACTTCAACTTCGTCGGACCAAATAAGATGAGAAAGAAACAGCGAAGGCAACTTCAACCTCAAAGAAGCCAAAAGAATAGCCACTGGACTTGACTTTTCAAACCCTGATAAGATATGGGGAGACCTATGGAAAAACTCGCACTGGATAAAAATCAAATTGTTCATGTGGTTGGTACATCAAAAAAAGGTTCTAACTTGGGAAAATCTAAGAAAAAGAGGCTTAGTTGGTCCATCTAGATGCCAGCTATGTGGCTTGCAAGAAGAAACAATGGAGCACTTACTTAACCTCTGCACTTTCACCTCTACCTTATGGAATTGGGTAGCTTCAATTTTCAGGCAAACTGATAGGGACGAAAGTAGCATCACTGGAACACTGAAGAATTGGAGGAAAGACTTCTCAAAAAATGAGAGAGACAACAGAGCTTGGACTCTGATCCCAGGTTTTTGATTTGGGATGTCTGGAAAGAAAGAAACAACAGGATTTTCAAGAACAGAACAGGCTCAACCCAGAGCATCATAGCGCAGATGTTAAGACAACTCAAAGAAACTGTAATCACCCTTATAAAGCAACCCCCCGAGAACCCTCCTAGTAAACAGGATGCTCACATTCTTTTGCAGTTGGGCCTACAGACACATGTCCCACAAGGCAGAAGCAAGATAGTAAAACATGCAACAGCGGGGAAGGACTTCTGGCAACCGCCCCCCCTTGGCTTCTTGAAATTTAACATAGATGGAGCCTCTAAGGGAAACCCTGAAGTTGCTGGTTATGGAGGGGTCATAAGTGACGAACAGGGAAGCATAAAAGTTATCTTTCATAGTCATTTGGGAAATGCCACAAACAATATGGCGGAGCTCATGGCCCTAGAGCAATGCCTAGAAATCTTGATTGAGTACAATTTACACAATACAATCATAGAGGCAGACTTTGAATTGACAATTAATTCGGTCAAAAAGATAGGTAATGGCTCGGCACCAGAAAAAGTTTCAAAACATTGGCGGTTATTGTAGGTCTATCAAGGTATTCAACTACACCTGAGAACCTTAAGAACACTCAGATTTGTTCATGTTTGCAGAACTGCAAACAGATTAGTAGATCGTCTGGCGAATGAGGGTGTGCTTTGTACAAGAGATAATAGGTGCTACGAGTGGGAGGCGACTCCCTTAGGGAAACTGCGCAAGGATTGTCTCAAACAGGCAACCGCAAATAGGGAGTATCTTTATAGCATGACAGACAGGCAGTAATTTGACCTAAGGAGATAGAAAAAGTGCAAAAATGTCAGGGAAGAGGAAAGAAGTAAATAGTGCGCAAGTTGACGAGCAGACGACCTTTGATGGTAACGAGCGCCAACATCTGACAGATATCAAGCGGTTAGATGCACGGAGGATAGCCCAGAAAACGAACCCGAAATATTATAAGCGGCAATTAAGGCCACCCATCGGATCCGTTTGGAATTTTAATAGGCGTGCATGTTGTAGGCCCGAAATCTATTCAGAACCATTGGATCGGAGAGGTTCGGATCAAACGAGAGTCGGGCATTGTAATTAATCGTGGGTTATTACCAAAGTCAAGCCCGAAATTTCCTAGAAAGTAGTTTTGTTCTCATTTCGGGTCCGGTTTGGTTTTAAGTTGTGGGTTTGTTAGTTCACCCAAATTAGATCTTAGCCGTTGGATCCCCAAGGGCTGGATCACTCATTCTTCGGGTTGACTTGACACTCTAAGCCTTGTGGGCCTTTGGTTTTATGGGTCGTAGGTTTTGGAGGGCCCTCCTCATTAAGGTGTGACAGGCTCTTTGTTGGCGCGGGACTTCCACAATCAAGCAGACCTGTCAGCGCTTTAGAACTTAGCAATGTTTTTCTTTCTTTCGGGTTTAGAAGGAAAGAAGGTTTTCAAATGCGATTTTTGATATTTAAGCAGTGCATTGGTGGTGTATGCATTGGGTTTGTAGTTTTGTTTGTTACAGATGTTGCTATTTTTTGGCACCATCTCGCAAAATGTACATTATGTAATATTTTTCTTGATTAATGGAAGGACCTACTCTTATTGAATCAAAAAAAAAATGCCAGGAATCCTGTATATTACTGGGCTGCTATAAAACATTCCATATTCTCTCTGCGAATTTTCAACTCCACCTTGTCAAAGTTCTAGCCTCTCATGATTTCCGTTCTTTTGAGTGAGAACTGTTTTAGGTGTTAACGTTTGAAGGTATGGAAACTTTTGTGCTCCAACAGAGGATTATAAGAGGAGAACGATGTTGTGATGGAGAAGGCACTTGAGCAGTTTGATTTCGTGGTGGATTGATTTCCTGAGTAGCAACAATCAATCGCCGGAGGGAGAGTTAGAGATCGAAGAAGATAGAGGATTATAAGAGGAAATCAATGTGATGATGAAGAAGGCACTTGAGCAGTTCGATTTCTTGGCAAATTGATTTCCTAAGTAACAATAGTCAGTTGCCGGAGAGAGAGTCAGAGATCGAAGCAGTGAGAGAGTGAAGTCGGAGGAAGATTTCCAGATCCGGTGAGTGCATTTGCAGAGAGGCAAAAGATCCACAGAGACGCTGACGTTGGAGCAACACAATAGCCTCTAGAGGCAGTTTCGATTTTGCTAGGGAAAGATAGTTTCAGCGCCAGAAGCTGGATAGAAGTTCCGGAGGCTAGGAGAGACATTTTCCCAGACAACGGCAGACTAGACGGCTTGAAGAGAGGCTGATTCAGACTAAGCACAGAAGGGACTGCGCTAGGGTGACGCAGAGCCAGCGTAGAGGCAGTTTGGACGGCTCACTTGGAGTTGCAATCAAAGCCCGAATTTGCCTGTGGGGTGAGAAAATTTCCTCACTAGATTTTTGCCAGTATTTTTCTCTACAGGATTGCCAGCATTCAACATCCAGATTGTACTTAGACTATTTCGTTGCTGCTTAAAAATAAAACCCTCAGTTGTTGCACCGGTTTTCCAAGTTGGGTTTTTCCAAGGACATTTGTCCAAAAATAATAGTGTTATTTTATGTGTGTGTGCTAGCATTTCTTCCAACGTTTATTCTTCCGCAGCTTTATTTGTGTAGATTGCAGTGTGATTTATTCAATATTTGTCGTAGTAAACCGCAAATAAATTGTTAAATAAAATTAACAATTAGGAGAATAATTTCCAGTTGTTGCACTAAGATTCCGGTTTAGGAATTTTCAAAAAGGACCTATGAGTGTAAAAATCCATAACTAAGGAAGAGCGTTCGAAGAGATAATGCGAATAAGCCAGGTGGCATCACATTCGCTTGAGCAACCGACAAAACAACAAATCAAGAAGGATTGAGTATTGGCTTGGGTTTTGTTGAATCTTTGCCCCGACAAGTGAGCCTACGCAGATATGTGTGGAGCATACGCTGAATCCCTGTAGAAGTTCAAAGAAGATCTGACCCATATGATATAGGATGCAGCGTGAGGCCACTTTCAAGATCCAAGCAATGATAGCAAAACTCATGATATTGGATGTTATCGAGATTGAGGTGGGCAATGGGGGAACGAATATGAATGTTGGTAGCAGCCAAAAGATATGGATACCCCTTGCACATTGAAACAAATCAACCAATCTTTTCCCGGCATCGAGTCTACCGCTGATGCCTCTGTAGTTGTGTCATCTGCAACCATTGTTTGGAAGAAATTTGACAATGTTCTTCAATCTACTTTGTTAAACTCTAAGGAGAGAACATGTGGGTGTGATTTGCGGCAAAAAGCCTGGCTTGACAACTCTTGTTTCTTCTTTGGAGAGATCCGAAAGGTTGGTGATACAATGTTGGAGACAATCCCAGACTTATACCATTAAAGTTTTAGTCAGAGGACTCTACATTTATGTGATCTATTTGCAGGATGTATGTCTCAGCTGTAAATCACCACATTGGTAACAAATTAGCACAACCGATGGACTTATTAATACTCATATATTTTTTACAGGGCATCAATGTACGAGTCATTGGAGGAACTATGGGCGGTGATATAGCAATATTATTTTTGATAAAAGAAATTTTGTATTAGATTTTTGTTTGTAAAATTAAGTGATGATGAATTTCATTATCAGATAGAGAGGTCATATTGTAAAATTGGCTCTAGATACATTCCGTATTTAGACGGCTTCGCTAGATAACTGGCAAGTATAGCAGTTGACAACCATGTATCTCGGTGGATGGGAGCTCATCCATAGAATGACTAGTAGTTCAATTACTACAATCAGTTGATTGATTGTGTTTGAAGCAACTATTTTAAGAGATCGAGTGGTGTAAAACTCGATATGGATGGTTGTCCAGGTGGTTTGGCAATTGTGGATCTAGGGAAGGATCCCTTATTTGTTGAAGACGTGGGAGTCGTCTTCTTGTGAGGTTATATGGCAGCTTGGGACATTGTTCAGTAATTGACTTCGGGAGATCCGTGATTCGAAATTTTGAGAGTGAAACTCGGAAATCCAATTTGCTGACTACAAGTATGCTATTTCAGGTACTCCTTAAGGGGGGACTTGGGGATTTAACTCCTACTTGTCTTGTGCACATTGAATGAGATTCCTCATTATAAATGTAATTTAATTAATTGTTAATTAGTCGGATCTGAAATTAGTGTTTGGTTGAAAGATTTGATTAACTAAATGATTATGTGGTTAAGATAAAATTTATATCTTTAACCAATGATTGATATATTTATATGTGTAATTAATCTAATGTATGTATGAAGTTTTGGTGTAAAACTGGTTTCACAAATCTCCATCCTTGTTAAACAGACATGGACAGCGGGAACAATAGGAAAGATAAAGCATGCGATACAATTTTTATTCACAAAAGATGTACATTTATAGTACAATATGGTGACCGTTGGGATTCACATCCCAAGGTCTCTTGGACTGCTTTGTCC
>APFE031415013.1:65466-100392 GCA_000404065.3 Pinus taeda | reverse complement strand
AAAACTGAAAATGTATAAACTAGCAACCATCCATCATCCTGAAAATAATCAAAAACCTTATTTTATTATGAGATGCCACCTTCCTCTTGTCACTACTCTACTTGCTAATTTTAATATTTTTATTTTTATTTTTATTTTTTTTTTTTGTTATGCGTGCTGATCAAACCCCGTTTTCAACGCAACCCACGTTACTTATTTCTCGTTTCTCCCCATTTCAATGTCCGCAGATTCCAAATCTATTAAAGAAGCAATAATCTCTTTACATAACGCTGTTGTATGTAACTGAATGCATGGTACTAAATTATAAATGCCTCATTCGTACGTGACCAATTGCTATAAAGATGGGTAACAAATTGATATCCTAGTCAGGTTGAATGCACCACAGATCCACCCCACCAAATTTACCAGGGCACTACTGCGCTTCCACTGTGGTCATGGGTTCTGAGCACCACGCAAAATTGTTACAGAGAAATGAACTACCACATAGTGATCTCGCAGAGAGTAAGCAGATGAAATCAACCAGAATATTGAAATTTGACAAAAACGAGAGAGTATATTGGTTCTCACTGTTAGAATAGCAGTGGCGATGACAATGGCAGCAACATCATCCCAATCTTCACTCTGTAATTTCAAATCTTGTTGTGGGGCAAAGCCACTTAATGGGCACCGCGGTAGAGCCCCCCAAAACCTTTCTCAGATCTTGTGCAAATGGAGCTCCTCTTCCTTTTCAATACAAGGGACGCATGGATCAGTGTTGTTGTAGTCAACATTGACGAGGAGGAGGGGAAGGTCATCTTGCCCTCCGGTATGCTGCACCATGGTTCCAGAACGCACAACCTCCGGTGGTCAGGCCGCGCAGATGAGACCCGATAGCTTTGGCAGATATGGAAAATATGGGGGCAAATATGTTCTGGAAAATATTTAACAGAACCTCGTTACACGGTGTGTTAAATACAAACCAAAGAGCCCTTATAATCTACATAGGCCGCGACGATAACAAGTCATTGATGCCTCGTCTTCCGGAGATTGAACCTGGTGGTAATATCATAAGTGCCTTATCTAGATTCTACCAAAGACTTCAGGGACTGTTACTTGATAATAAGGAGCGATTGTTCTCGAAGAAAATGTATGAGGTTAGGGTCAAGGATTCAAACACAGGGGTACTCTTTGCTGTTTGCTATGTCTATCTCGGCCACAGAGGAAGAGTTCCTGTTATATTTGCTGAGAGGTTATCGGAACATTATAGACGTTAAATGACATTGCATAAACTACTTCATTAATTAAATATTTCCTAAGATGAAAATATCGAACCCATTACAGCGAGCTCTGTTGGTGATATGATGGCGCCATCGTTGTCTGCACAGCACCATTCCCCATGGGCAATTCTGGTGCCGCCGCTTGGTCTTCAAGCACTCTCTCAGATATTAGGTATGCAGCGGCAGCGATTCTTTCAGGCAGAGACAGCGCTTCAGGCGTTCTTGTCAGGGAGCGTTTCTCCTTCAGGCAGCGTTTCTCCTCCAGGCAATGGACAAAGGAGCAGGTGTAATGATGCTCTTTTTCTTTTAAATGTTTATGACGGTCAGAGGTATTCAGAATAACAGGCAGGCAGATTTAAACAGGCCAGCACTATTCAAGGTAATTACACAGGCCACACATCATGGCTCTGATACCATGTTAAATAGACATGGACAGCGGGAACAATAGGAAAGATAAAGCATGCGATACAATTTTTATTCACAAAAGATGTACATTTATAGTACAATATGGTGACCGTTGGGATTCACATCCCAAGGTCTCTTGGACTGCTTTGTCCATTCGGCTTCCACGCTAACCCTTTAGGATTAGGTGTCCAACATTCCTCTCTCTGGCTCCCAGTCCCATGTTCAATCAGTTAGGAGGGTAGGGAGTCTTCGAGGTTGCTGGAGGTATTCTCCGCATCTAAGAAAACCGTAAGGATGTCCATTGTAATGAGGCATGTCGCTCAGTGGTATATCAGCCTGTTGGCCGGGGCAGGTCTTAAATTAAAATTGCTGGCGCGCACAGTTTTGAGAAATATACACAATGAAATATAAAGACAATAAATACTCTGCTTGCATTCCTCTGTTTCTATGGGATTTCCTTTCCTTTCATTCATGTGAGTTCAATTACAAAAGCCATTCCAACAATTTTTATTCAAAAAAAACTCTGAAAATTTAAACATATAAACACTTCAAAACAAAAACGGGAAGAAATAAATAAAATCATACCACACCGAGCACAGAATAGTAATCATCTGCAGCAGAGTCACCGTAAAGATTGACTTCTTCATCTCTAGCTTTTGCTTTGACTCCAACAACTCTCATACGCCCTCTGTGGGCCAATTTTATCATAAACAGGCGCTCGCCCAACAGATATTTGTGCCTTCCTCGTGATAACATCCTTTTGGGGCTGTCGAAGAAATGAGGCTTCCTGTCCCGGGTTCGAAACCGGGTATTTGCATCCCTTGGCTGAAATTTAAGAGAATTTGTGCAGACTTGAGGCTGTGTGACTGCCATTGGGTGTCTAACAGAGCAATGAAGGATACAATTTCAAGAATAAGCGAGGCAATTTCTGTTAGAATTGCTCAGAGTAACCCAGCCCAAGGGATCACCATATAGATTACGAAATTACAGATCCGTTCAATGATTATAGGAATTCCCATGCTCGTAGGGATGGAGAAGTTGTGTACTCGAAAATTCAAACTTTAATTTTACAATTTAGCGTTTTGTCGTCTCTGGCGCTATGTGGCCAATAACTTTGGTATCGTCACAGTCGTTCCATTGATTTTTCTTTTCTTAATATCCACGAATTTGCGTACCATTTGCGTTTCGATTTGTTGGGACATATTGGTTTTATTGAAAATGTAGGGGCCTCATTCTTATTCATAGAAATGTCACAATTTAGCTCGAGTCACGAATTGTGTTACATGTTAATTGTTATATATGTTTAGAAAGGGTGGGGGGGCTAATAAATTGGTTTGATATTAGGTATCATTTAAAACATTTTATTCCTGATAAATATTAAAATATTGGCACATAATATGAAAATAAGATTTTTTTATAATATTTAGCTTATCAATATTGTAGGTTTACAAAATCATAACTCATATTTCATTTGATATTCATATGATATTTTTAAATTTTTCTTTTTTTACAATAAAGGCTATGTTTTCGCTATTCAAGAGAATCAAATAAAGCATATTCTTTTTGTTGAAATATATTTTTTCAGCTCTTTATCGGAGATTGCTAGAAAAATTGTACAACTTTATACATATTCAAATGTGTCTAAGAGAGTCAAAAGACTACAGCGAACATAATATATATCACTCAGTAATGCATGATCAATAAAGCTTGTCCAACTAGGGAGAGAGATAAAACACCAAGTTTTTAAAAAGTATCTGGAATTTTGAATATATAGTGTGACACATAACTAGGGACCTCCAATGTTGAAAATATATAAGTTCACATTGTTTTGGAGAGTTGAAAGTTGAGACTACCAATGGACTTGTTCAAAGTTGAAAGTTGAAAGTTAATTCAAGTAGTCTATGGGAATGGAATGTATGCCTTGGACATGGTTTCCATCAAGTTCTTCGTATAGAATGGAACCAGTGTCCAGTGATAAAGCACTTTTTGATAACATGTTAGCATATTTATTATATTCTTTGTAGATATGTTGGAATCTAATCTCTTGAAAGTGGTTTTTTGTTTCTTTGATTATGTGCTTCCAAGCGACATTTAGGACTTCTAATTGAGCATCACATGTCAACCAATCAATAACACATTTGGAGTCAACAAGAATCATAACGCTTTTAATGTTTTTTAGCTTAGCTAAAGTCAAAAGAACCCAAATTGATATCAGTTCTGCTTTGGTGCTAGTCCCAAATCCAAGACCAGTTCTGAAAAAGCATAGATATGTTCCCTGGCAACTTAATTAGCCCCCCTTCTCCACAAATATTCCCTTGCACAGCTCCATCAAAAAATCCTATAGGAAGATCAAGGGAGATAACAAGAAAATGAAATCTTCTTGGGATTTTTCTAGACTATAAAGGGAGGTATTCCCTAAAGAGGGAATCTTGGAAGATTGAGTAAGGATACAAATACTATCATTTCTGAAAATGACCCTATTCCTTAGCAGCCATATGCCCCAAGCAACAAATATAGGAAGAGTGTTGAGATATTTGTATTTCTTCGCCTACAAAAAATAAAATTTCCTCAAAGGAGTTCCACCCTAGGTTTTCTCGAATGCCAGGGACCTGAAGAACAGTAAACCAAATTTGCTAAGCAATAAAGAATTTAGTAAAAAGGTGGTTCATAGTTTCTTAATGTTGTCTGCATAGGCTACATTTGTTTGGTCCCACGAAATTTCTTTTCTGAAGGTTCTCCCAAGTCAAAAATGTATTGTGTAGGGTTAGCCAAGCGAAGCATTTTATCTTGTTGAGGATGTGCCAATTCCAAATAAATTTGTTCCACCATCTGTAGTTCTACTCAACCTCAAAATGAGTGATTTCTTCATTAAACGACTCAGGCTTTTACATCACCAAAGGAGGAATCTCAGCTTCATATCAGCAAGTCTTTTGAATTGTTTAATCTCACCCCATTTAGATTTATCTCTTTTATAAATAAATTACATTCCTCTACTAAGGAGCTAACTAGTTCCAGCTTGTTGGAATTTCTAAGTCTAACCCATTAGAAATTCTTCCTACACTATCTAGTTTATCTCACCTACTTGTTTTATTCTTTAACAAGTTATTCAACCATATAAATATTGAAATAAACACATGTGCAGTCTCAACCATCTAAAGATCATCAACTAAAAGAAATAGACAAACACACAAGGGACACCGTTATTTTTGGACAATCGTCCTTGGAAAAACCCAACTTGGGAAAATCGATGCAGTAGTTCTTATGGTTTTTTTATTGAGCACCTTTTCTTGAGTACAATTGGGTGCCAAACTAGATCACCCTACAGAGAAATCAATCTGGCAGTAATACCTCTCTTCAGAAGCATATATTTGACAAGTCTGCTCCATGAAAGTCTCTCCAGCACCTCTCTGAGGCTCTATGTCAGCCCTCTTGACCTTTGCGCCAGCCCTCCTGGCCTCTACGTCAGCCTAAAACCCTCTGCGTCAGCCCTCCTGGCCTCTGCGTCAGCCTAGAACCCTCTGCGTCAACCTACTGAAGCTTTGCATTGGCTCTTTGGCCCTCTACGTCACCCACACAAGCCCTCTGGCCCTCTGTGTGACTCCTATTGGCTCTGCATCTACCTCTTTGCCTCTGCACTGGTCTTCGAGCACTATCCTTGCCTATTTGCTATGCACTCACTACACCTTGCTGCAACTCAGATCATTGGTTCAATTTCTCTCAACAATCCCCGCTCCAAAAAATCAAACTGACTGATCAACTTGGTGTATCTCCAACTAACCCTCAAGCCTCCTCTTATAATTTTTACGTTGAGTCTTCAGCAGTCGAGACTAAATCTCTAATCAACAGCTAAGATTAGATTTGGCTTGATCCATGTTATTTAGAACCTTCTCACCCAATTTTATATTAATACCCTTAATATTTTTATTTTCTTAAGTTTAGACTTAGGAACCCATTAAAAATATTAATTATTTTAATATCTCTTTAACCAGGCGGAATTTCCCCAAACCATTTATGGGCCTTGGAGATCTCATGTACTTTAGCCTCTCCACCAATTTTCATGGCTAGATCACATCTGATGCTACCCCAAATCAACACTCCCCTCTTAGCGAGAAAAGTGCTCTAGTAATGCTCCACCACTGAACATTACTCTGATCATCGGCACTAGTACCTATGCTGATGTTTGGCCTTGCTTACAACATCCTCTGCATTATTATATCCTGTATTGTTGCCCATGGCTCCTTCTATTGCCACTGCTACATCTGTATTGCAGCTCCCTCTGCATTTGTACTGCTACTGGTCCTTTCTCCCAACCCTGCATCTCCACTGCAACCCTTTCTCCTCATGCTGCATCGTGTTACCTATAGTACTACCACTACTACTACTACACTGCAACTCAGTTACTGAGATGATGGTAACTGATCTACCCAACTAATGACATCCTTGTCATCTCTCCTGATGTTGAAGCTCTCTCTGCTGCTATCTTGTGCTCCCTCTGCTACCTCTGCATTGTTGTGACAAACTTTGTGCCTCTCGGACCGCTGCAAAGACCTTTGTGCCTTCCTGCACTATTGTGACCTCCTATGTGCCTCGCGCACTGCTACAACCCTCTCTGCGCTGCTACAGATCCCTGCACTCTATCACTCTCTGTCACTCCATCCGCATCTGCTTCTACCGACATCCGCTATCCTGCTACTATCACTTTGGGGCTCTCGTAGCCAGATAAGATCCAAGAGTTTGGGTACCTCAGGATCCTACCCCACATATCCTGTAGTCCTCCTGACTACAGCTCAATGTCTCCCCACCTCTTTTCTAAATGTACATGAGCACTCGTGGCACAATCATCATCATCCTCTACCTCCTTCTCCGCCTTAGTCGGCACTGCCTTGGAGTCAGAAGCCTCTCCCTTATTCTTCTACCTGGTACACTGGGTTGCATAATGGCCCAGCTCCCCACAATTGAAGCACTTAATCTTGGAGATGTCCTTCTTCTTCCTCTTCCCTTGCTGCCCCGCAGATGCCAGAGCCGCATCCTCTTCCTCCTCTTTCTTGACCCAGGCTCCTTTGCTGCTACTTCTCACCCTCGTCAATTTTCTGATCTCTTCTTAGCAAAGAGTTTCCCTGACGCAGGAGGCCAACTGAACAACAATTGAATAGTAGTTGGCAATTGAGCAGTGTCGCAATTGAACAACAATCCACGATTGAACAGCACTTCCGGAATTGAACAATAGTTGGATTGAACAACACTTCCGGAATTGAACAACAATTCGCCCACGTTGACTTTCTCTACGCCATCGATCTCCTCTGACCAGATCCAACGGTCACCATTCACCCAATTAACAAACATTAAATCCTTATCAATAGTGGTTTGGGTCTGTTCTTGGGATTAACACCCAATCAACTCACGATCTGATATCCGTGGGATAATAGAGGTCCTCAAGTCCTACGACTGGCGGTACTTCAAATTACACACAGGTTAAACACTAGCCTAACCCCCGCTATTGATGGTGACGTCAGTTGTTGACTTTGCAATCGACGAATATGATTGCGTACGGGACTTCAACCCGATCAAGTCTCTTTATGATCTTCTACCCCCGCTATTGATACTAATACCTACGATTAGTGCTAAAACACATGATTAACAAATAAACACAATTATTAACAATTTAAAGTGTGGAACAGGGAAAATACCTCGATGCGCTTCATAACGTAGATTCACATAGTAAACAAGATTTTCCACCAGGATCAACACACAAATGCGCACTAAAACAAATTCATTCAATATAATGATGGTTACAGAGTCTTGGCCCTCTCGGCTCAATCACAATGAATTAACATACCTCTATTTCAATATGAAAATCCTCACTATCACTCAACTCTCACCTCTCGCTCAATCCTCAATCATCTCAGCTAATCCTTCTACATTACATTTTCTTCTTTTTATGAGTTGAATCCTACTCTAACCATACGAACAACTCAATCTATATTTTAAACAATCTAACAATCAAATCCCTATTTTCAAGCTCCATTACACACCTACGCTAACAACTTATCCTTCAATCTTAAATAAGACAATTTCTTAACTATTACAATAATGTATTACAGATAATTTTCGAAAGATCCAACCCTCTTGACCAGAACTGACTTTTGACCATTCCGGTCAGTGAAATTCAACTCTTTTAGCGACAACATGTGAACAAACCTTCACATTGTTGGCTAAGTCTAGTTGCTCCTGCATCAGACTCTCGGGGAAGAAAAGAATCATCCCTCAGACTTTCGGGGTTTACTCCATACTTCTACAACTCTGCTATTATCAACCAACTAGCATCATCCACTGGTTGTCCTTTCCACTTGACTAGATATTGATAATAAACATGTTCTCTGATTCTTTTGGATACTCTTTTCTCCAAAACAGCTTCCACCTCTTTCTTAACTGTCTTTGGCATTTGTTCTTCCTAGTTCAAAGTTTGAACTTCATCTTCTGTAGCTTCCTCTTGTAGCTTTGTCTTTGTCTCTTTGTACAAATACAAATCTGCAACATTGAAGATAGGTGATATGCCAATCCCTTCTGGCAATTCAATTACATAAGCACTAGTTGAAAACTTTCTTACAATTCTACATGGTCTTATCTTTTTCATTTTTAATTTATTGTAAGTCTTAGCAAGAAATCTTTCTTTTCTCAAATACACCATCACTAAATCTCCCACTCGGAATTCTTTCTCTGTTATTTCCATATCTGCTCCTGTTTGTATTTGCCACTGCTTTCCTGCAATTTGCCTTTGACATCTTCTTGTAGTCTTTGCATCTACTCTACAAACTCTTCAACTTTTGCACTTCTTGTCTCCTATTTACCCAAATTTATGAGCTCATACACACCTCTTGGATTCATCCCAAAAACAATATGAAATGGACTCATTCCAGTACTTCGGTTTGGAGTGTCATTATAAGCAAACTCGGCCTGAGCTAGTGCTAAATCCCATTGCTTAGGATTTTTATACACTAAACTTTTCAATATGTTCCCCAAGCTTTTGTTTACGACTTCGATCTTTCCATCTATTTGAGGATGGTATGTTGAACTGACACTGAGGTTTGCTCCTAGTTCCTTCCAAAGAATCCTCCAGAAATGCCCTACAAACTTTGTATCTCTATCAAACACAATATTTATTGGAAATCCATGTAATCTTACAATTTTTGAAAAAAAAATAAAAATAGATTAGCAATATGTGTTGCATCACTAGTCTTTTTACATGCAATGAAATCTGCCATCTTGTAAAATCTATCTACCACAACATAAACAAAATCATTCCCCCTTTGAGTTTTAGGTAACCCCAAAACAAATCCATGCTAATTGCATCCCATGGTTGGTTTGGTATTGGCAATGGCTGGTACAATCATGTATTCTGGCTTCTCCCTATATCATGCTAACGTATCCTGCACTTCTCAACAAATCTCTTAACATTAGTCTGCATCTTTGGCCAATAATAAAAAGCATTTACCTGAGTAAAGGTTTTGTCTTGTCCAAAGTGACCAGATAATCCTCCACTATGTTTCTCCTTTATTAAGTTTTCCCTCATAAAACATTTGGGAATACACAACTTGTTGCCTTTAAACACTAAACCTCCTTGGATAAGATAATCTAACCACTGACTTCAGTTATGAGCTATTGGATTTTGAACTGCTTTGTGAATATCTTTGAAATCTGCATCATCTTTATGCATTTCAACCATTTCTTCAAATCCTACGACACTAACTTTTAATTCTTGCACAATGAAATTTACCCTGCTTAAAGCATCAACAACTTTGTTCAACTTACCACTTGTGTGCTTTATCACAAAAGTAAAGCTTTGCAAAAAAACTCTACCCACTTGGCATGTTTCTGGTTCAATTTCAGTTGGTTGTTTATGAACTGCAATGCATGATTGTCATAATACAATATAAACTCCTTTGGCAGCAAATAATGTCTCAATTTTTTTAAAGCTTGTACAATAACATAGAATTCTTTATCATAAGAAGAATGCTTCTTCTTCTCTTCATTTAATTTCTCATGGAAGTACACTATTGGTCTCTGTTCTTGACTCAAAACTGCTCCAATCGCCACTCCACTAGCATACATTTCAACTTGAAATACTTTTCCAAAATCGGGTAAAGCTAAAACTGGTTTCTTTGTGATTTTCCTCTTCAGCAACTTAAAATTCTTGTTTGCTGCTTTTGTCCACTTGAACGGTTGATTAGTCTCCTTGATTGTTTCAAGAATTGGTGCACAAATCTGACTAAAACCTCTAATAAATTTCCTGTAAAAACTTGCAAGACCATGAAAACTTCTTACCTCAAATATATTCCTTGGAATAGGCCAGTTCCAAATTGCTTGGACTTTCTTTAGATCCATTTTCAACCCTTCTTTAAAAACTACAAATCCCAAGTAAATTAATTATTCTTTCATGAAACTACATTTTTTCAGATTTATCGGTAGCTTCTCTTCCTGCAGAGTTCTTAAAACCAATTTAAGATGCTCCAGATGTTCTTCCTTACTTCTACTAAAAACTAGAATATCATCAAGATAAACAATAAGAAACTTGCCTGCATATTCCTTCAGAACTTCATTCATCAATCTCATGAACGTGCTAGGTGCATTAGTGGGTCCAAAAGGCATCACTAACCACTCATACAACCCATCGTTTGTTTTAAATACAGTCTTCCATTCATCTCCTTCTCTAATTTTTATTTGATAATATCCACTCTTCAAATCTATTTTAGTAAAATACTTTGACCCACTCAAACAATCCATCAAATCATCCATGCATGGCAAAGGAAATATATACCTGATAGTGATCTTGTTTATGGCTGTCGAATCTGTGCACATACGTCATTCACCTCCTTTCTTTGGACTGAGTATTGTTGGCACAGCACATGGACTAAGACTCTCTCTTATTAGTACCTTATCCATCAGTTCTTGCACTTGTCTTCCAACTTCTGCATTCTCTTGAGGAGTTTTTCTGTACACTGCTTTGTTTGGCAAACTTGCTCCTGGTATTAGATCAATATGATGATTAATACTCCTGATTCGTGGCAATGCATTTGGCAACTCATCCACAATAATATCAGCAAAATCATTTAACATAGTTTTGATTTCTTCAGGAAAATCATCTAAGTTTGTGGAGGTTAAAATTACCTTAGATCTTCCTACGACAATAAAAATTCATTTCTTCACCTTTTCCTACCTCTTGCAACAACTCCTTTCCATTCATCAACATAACATTGTTTCCAAGTGCTCCTTTGTCAGCGTCATCCTTCAATGGCAACAATATATGTTTATTTCCATTCTTCTCCAGAGTATAAGTATTTTTCCTCCCATCATGAATAGCTTTCCGATCAAACTACCACGGTCTTCCCAACAATACATGGCATACATCCATTGGCATTACATCACACAATATCACGTCTTTATATGTACCAATTTGTATCTCTACCTTGCATTGTTCTGCCACAATAATCTGATGTCCTTTCTGTAACCACGACACTCTGTAAGGAGTAGGGTGTATTGTCTTCACTAATCCCAACTTGTCCAACATCTCTGTAGAAACAAGGTTATTAGTACTTTCATTATCAATTATCACTTTACAACATTTACGTTTGGATTTGCACATAGTTCTGAATATAATATTCCTCTGAGCTGGTTCTTCAGTCTCTTTCTCTGCCTTCAGCAATGCCCTTTTCAACAACAGGATTCTCCTACTTCGGGGGATTCTTCCTTTTCCATAATTCAGGTGTTTCTGGCTTTGCCTCAGCCGCATTTGCATTCCTTTGACTTGCTAGTTTATTATAAGGATAGTCCCACGACACATGTCCCCATTCTCCACACGTGTAACACCGAATATCTCTTCCTCGGCCTCTTCCTCTAGGCACAAATCTTCCTCTATTAAAATCTCCTCTCTGTGGTGGTATGCTACTTGAACTTCCTGCTTCTTGCTGTTGTTGCTGAAACCTGGGTTTGGTAGTTCCTCTACCTCTTACTGAACTTCTCCCTCTATTCCTCTCACTTTGTTTTCTCAACATCTTCTCTTCTGCCTTCAAACCTGCTTGATAGACATCTTCAATAGTCTTCAGACTCAGCAAGCTAATCTCGTCCTGTATGTCATATCTTAAGCCATTGATATATTTGGCTACCTTCTCCATATCATCCTCTACATGTCCTGCTCTAATACTGAATCTATAAAACTCTTATGTGTATTCTTTAACATACATTCCTTTTTGCCTTAAATTTTGTAACTATTTGAAAAGATTTAACTGATAATCTTTTGGCATAAATTTAGCTTTCATTTTACTCACCATTTTGTCCCATTGCTTGATCTTGGACTTTCTTTTTCTCATTCTGGACGTTTGTAGCTCATCACACCAAATAGCTGCATGACCCTTCAGTCGAGTAATTGCAAACTTCACTTTCTTTCTGTCATCAACCTCTTCATAGTCAAAATATTTGTCTAGTGAGCTGATCCAATCCATTAACTCTTCTGCATTGAGACTCCCTTCATACACAGGAATTTCCACCTTTGGTTTTCCACCTACTTTACCCAACATCTTTATAACTTTGGCAGTTTCATTTTCCTCCTCTTCTTCCTCCTCAGAAGATGTTTCTGCAGCACTTTCAACTCCTTCGTCAGGTGCTCTCCTCTATGTAGTCTTCATTGTGTCCATCCTTGTACGCAGACTCTGGATCTCCTCCATCAGAACTGCATTTGCTTCAGGTCTTCCTCGACCTATGCTAGCTCGTCTCCTTGGCGGCATGTTTACTGCAGTCAAACTCAATCTTTGTGCTCTAATACCAAAAATGACGCAGGAGGCCAATTGAACATCAATTGAACAACAACCGGCAATTGAACAACAATCCGTGATTGAATAGCAGTTAGATTGAACATCACTTCCAGAATTGAACAACAGTCAGATTGAACAGCACTTCCATAATTGAACAATAGCTCGCCCACATTGACTTTCTCTATGTCGTTGATCTCCTCTGACCAAATCCAACGATCACCATTCACCCAATCAACAAACACTAAATCCTTATCTATAGTGGTTCGGGTCTGTTCTTGGGATTAACGCCCGATCAACTCACAATCTGATATCCATGGGATAATGGAGGTCCTCAAGTCCTACGACTTGCGGTACTTCAAATTACACATAGGTTAAACCCTAGCCTAACCCCCGTTGTTGATGGTGATGTCAGTTGTTGACTTTGTGATCGACGGATATGATTGCGTACAGGACTTCAACCCGATCAAGTCTCTTTATGATCTTCTACCCCTGCTATTGATACTAATAATTGTGATTAGTGTTAAAACACCCAATTAACAAATAAGCACAGTGATTAACAATTTAAAGTGTGGAACATGGAAAATATCCAGATGCGGTTCAGAACGCAAATTCACAGATTAAACGAGAGTTTCCACCAATATCAACACACAGATGCACACTAAAACGAATTCATTCATTATAAGAATGGTTACAGAGTCTTGGCCCTCTCGACTCAATCACAACGAATTAACATACCTTTGTTTCAATCTGAAAACCCTCACTATCACTCAACTCTCACCTCTCGCTCAATCCTCAATCATCTCAGCTAATCCTTCTACATTACATTTTCTTCTTTTTATGAGTCGAATCCTACTCTAACTGTACGAACAACTCAATCTCTATTTTAAACAATCTAACAATTAAATCTCTATTTTCAAGCTCCATTACACACCTACGTTAACAACTTATCCTTCAACCTAAAATAAGACAATTTCCTAACTATTACAATAATATATTACAAATCATTTTTGAAAGATCCAACCCTCTCAACCAAAACTAACTTTTGACCATTCCCGTCAGTGAAATTCCACTATTTTAGCCACAACATGTGAACAAACCTTCACATCGCTGGCTAAGTCCAGATGCTCCTGCATCATGCCCACAATTCTTCCCATCCTAGAAGAGTCTCTTTTCCCAAAAAACTTTGGACGAATGTCTCCCACTCCTCGGAGACTGCGTTCAGGGCGGTCCTCACCATCAACTATTGATCCAGCGTGGCACCTATGGAAGTCAGTTGGTCCAGAATCTCCTACAACCTACTGAGGAAGTGATCTATCTTCTCCCCCTTCTGGATCTGATATGACCACAGTTGATTCTCCAATAGCATCTTCCTCTACATAGAAGTGCCTTGCTACAATGTCATCAAGGTATGCCACATTTCCTTTGTCGTATTCTTCTAGGAAATATGTTGAACTACATGATCCTAGACCCCATCAAGGATTGTGCACTTTGCCTTGGCCATTGCATCTTCATACATTTTGTTATCAGCTGGGTCAACTGGGATAGCCACGGTTCTCAAGGCGAAGGCCTTGATGCGATGTCTCTCCAGAATAGACATGATCCTGGCCTTCCAAATGACAAATTTGGATGCTTCGTCCAACCTGTCATGATCCCTCAGTCGTTCATTGCCATCTTTTCTCTTCTTTTCGACTCCTCTGAGTCTCTACTTCCCTCTTGGAAGTTCTCTCTTTGACTCCCTCTGAGTCTCTACTTCCCTACCGGAAGTTCTCTTCTAGACGCCCTCTGAGTCTCGATTTCCCTCCTAGAAATCCTTCTGCCAATAGACGAATCACTCCTCTTTGATTCCCTTGCTCCTACAACACTGATTTGGATTTCTTGGCTAGAAATCCGCCTAGGTAGCGACTCCCTCTACCTTGGTTCTGTCCTATTAGGTATTGTTCTTCTTCGACATCAACAACACCCCACCAACTTCATAATCCACAATCTGCCCACATCTCCCTAGACCCCAGTAACTGATGAAATTGAGCCTCTTAGCTCTGTGTAATCCCGACAAGGTTGATTTCCTCCTCTAGCCAACTGCGTCACTCCTACTTGGCTGAGTAGGATGACATGGCTCCTCATGAGCCTCTTTTGCCTTCCTCTGCCTCTACGATGGCCCTCTCTCTAGCTTGAAATGATGATGCAGGCCCTCTGCATCACCCCCTCTCTGCTGCCTTCTGCTTAGGAACAACTCTGTCTCTCGGAACAGTTGTTTCTGCTGCAAATCTTCTGATTAAGCTGGTGCCTTTAGTTCTCCTGTGATCTGAAATGCTCTGGTACCATGTTGGAATTTCTAAGTCTAACCTGTTAGAAAATCTTCTTGCACTATCTAATTTATTTCACCTACTTGTTTTATTCTTTAACAAGTTATTTAACCATATAAATATTGAAATAAACACAAATGTAGTCTCAACCATCTACAGATCATCAACTGAAAAAATAGACAAACACATAAGGGACACCATTATTTTTGGACAATTGTCCCCGGAAAAACCCAACTTGGGAAAACTAGTGCAGCAGTTCTGAGGGTTTTCTTATTAAGCAGCTTAGGTCCGACTTGATCCAATAAACATGAGTGGGAACATAAAATCAAAAACCAACTTCTACATGTCCAAATGAGGTGATCTTTAGATCGATTTTGGTCCTCTCGAAAAGAAGAATTTATTGCAATTATTATATTCATCATATGATATGTCCAAACTAGAATTTAACTGCAGTTACATAACTTTTACATGACACAAACGAATGGGACACATAAACTTTGACAACCTTGTCAGAATTAGTAAAAAGGAAGTTCTTAGAGAAATGTCGTTGATTTCAAAACCAACCAGTGTTGTATGTAAACATTGTAGGTATGGAAAACATATAACAATTGAATTCAATATGAAATAAAATTCCATGTCAAAACCATTGGAACTAATACACATTGATCTATGCAGACAAACAAAGACTAAAGGATTGGATGGTGAATAATGCTTCACACTAATGATTGACAAGTATACTAGGATGATAGTCGTCAACATTTTGAAGAAGAAATCCAAAACATTTGAATGTTTCAAAATATACAAGGCAATGGTTGAAAATGAAGCTGATTTGAAGATCAAATGTTTGATATTGGATAATGGTGGATAATTCACATCCAAAACATTTCAACATTTTTGGGAGGAAAATGGAATAAGAGACAGTTCTCAAGAATTAGGACACCACAAAAAATGGAGTTGTCGAAGGAAAAATAGAATTGTGGAAGAGATGGCCAGAACAATGCTCAATGATTCCAAATTTAACTAAAATTTTTGGGTTTAGACAGTTGATACAACTATGTTCATTTTAAATAGAGGACTGCTTAAAATCCACTATGATAACACTCCATATGAACAATGGATGGGAAGAATAAAAAACCTCAAACATTTTCGAGTCTTTGGAAGCAAATGCTACATTAAAAGGGAAGACCCAAAAAAAGGAAAATTTGACTCCCAGGTAGATGAAGGCATCTTTGTTGGTTATTTGTGCAAAAGGAAAGCATACAAATGTTCTAACCAGAGACTCAATCTCATAGTTGAAAACATCAATGTAATGTTTGATAAAGCTTGTGGATAAGAAATTTAACAAGGAAGATTATGTTCAGGGAAACCAAAGATACAAAAAGTAGAAATAGAACAGGTCAAAGAGCAAGCCTCATAGCAAGTGTAATCAAATGAGAAAAAAATAACCAAGTAGGAAGAGACAAGAGATGAACAACAAGCACCTTCGAAGGATCCCAAGAAATGGTATCAAAAGAGCCACCCTTTAGATCAAATTGTTGGCGACATCAATCATGGCATATGTAATAGAAGAAACTGATAGCTAAGCATGTTAGAACAAGCCCATCTTGCACTCTTGGCCACATTTGAGCCTACCAATTTTGAAGAAGTTAGTCATGATGAAAATTGGGTAGCAACTATGAATGAAGAGTTGGATAAAAGAGAAAATAATGATACTTGGGAATTGGTCCCACGACCAAAGGACAAAAATGTCATTGGCACAAAATGGGTTTTCAGATACAAGTTGAATGAGGATGGATATGTTACCAAGAATAAGGCAAGATTGGTTGCAAAGGGTATGCACAGTTTGAAGGAATAGATTTCGAAGAAACATTTTCTCCCGTTTCCATAATGGAATCCATCAGGATTTTCTTGGCCTATGCACGTTTGAGGAAGATCAAAGTGTATCAGATGGACATAGAATCAACCTTTCTGAATGGAGAATTAGAAGAAGAGGTATAGATAGAACAACCTAAGGGATTTTTGCTTAGTAACTTAGAAAAATTATGTTTGAAGGTTAAAGAAGGCATTATATCATCTCAAACATGCTCTTAATGCTTGGTATGCTTGTCTTGACATGTACTTGCAAAAATAAGGGTTTAAAAGAGAAAATGTTGATAACAACCTTTATGTAAAGGTTGAACACGACAACTTTACCATTACTGAAGTATACGTAGATGACATTATCTTTGGCATTGATAATGACAAGTTAAGCAAGAAGTTTGCAGCATATATGCAAACTGAGTTTGAGATGCCATTACTTGGTGTGTTGAAATTCTTCTTGGGACTTTAGATATCTTAAGAAGACAAGGGGATATTTATCTGTCAAGTGAAATATATCAAGGAAATGTTGAAAAGGTTTTAGATGGAAGATTGTAAACCGGTCAACACCCCAATGGTAACAAGTATCAAGCTCAACATAGATGACTTATACAAAGATACGGACAAAGGATGTATAGATATATGATTAGCAGTATTCTATATGTGACAACTTCTAGGCAATATGTGATGCAACTAGTTGGACAGGTAGCACGTTTCTAAGTAGCACCAAAATAAGCTCGTGTCATTGCAGTGAAGAGAGTCTTTCGATATTTCAAAAGACTCAGATTTTGGCTTATGGTATATAAAAGGAAATGACTTAACCATCACAACTTACACTGATGCAGAATAGGTAGGCAGTGTTCATAATCGTAAAAGAACCAATGGAGTATATTTCTATCTACGTGGTTGTCTGATATCATGGTTGAGAAAGAAGTTGTTGTTAGTTTCCTTATCCATAACGAAAGTAGAATATATCACAACAGTAACATGTTGTACTTAGATTCTCTTGATGAAACAAACATTGTAGGATCTTCAGATGAAGTTTGATGAGCCCATTCCAATGTTCTGTGACAACATCAATGCCATAAGCATCTCCAAGAATCCTGTCATGCATTAAAAAACAAAACACATTGCTATTAAATATCACTTTTTTCCAAAGCAGCCAGAAAAAGGAAATATTAAGGTGGAATATATTAGGAAAAAAGAATAAATATCTGACATCTTCACTAAACCATTGTCGCATGAGACATTTGAGTAACTTCAACAAAAATGTGGGATTCTCCAAAGTTGACATTGAAATACTCTTTATTTAGCCAAGCATACAGGGGGAGCACAGGTGGGATATAGGTCCACAAGAAGTGGGAAAATTCTCAGGTGGAGTCACCCTTTGCCATTGGTTGCAAAGGGGGAGAGAAAGTAGGTTAGGAAAATTAGAGGCATGGAATCAAGGGAAGTAGTGATAGAATGGGGAGTACATATGCTGCAAGCAATGGAAAAGGGGGAGATTGTTGATAGGTGATTGTCATTGATTTCAACCCATGTAGCACTAGGAGATGCCTCACCTTTTGTTAACTAATATAACAAGGAAATTCATGGCATTTCATGTCCAAATAATCATTTTTGTATTCTCCTCATCGAGATGTTTCTAGTGGTATGTGGCACGCCACATGGTTCTTCACAGTTTGTGAGATATCCTCATTTGAAGTTGACGTCTCCAATGTATGGACAAAAATCCCAAAAGTTATTAAGGTGACAACTCTTCTTTGACCAAGTCAAAAGATCATATCATGTCAAAGGTTTAAATCTCCAATTTTATGGATCAAGAAAAACTCCAATGGTTAATGAGGTCAAAAGGACAAGTCATATCAAGGGTTTGAAGGGGTATTGAACCTTATTAAAAAAATAAAAAAACTAAACTCCAAAAGGATAAATGACCTCATCCTTGGATTTCAATTTAAATAAAATATAATTTCAAAAGGGAATATCCTCCAACAGATCACCTATTGGAGCCCCTTCTATCTAAGAGAAAAATCTATAAAATGGCATTCGAGCTCCTTTCTAGAGGATGTACAAAAATGCTTACTCTTTGAAGAATTGAGCTCTAAAATATCATTTTGACCCCTATGGAGACAATGACACATCCTTTCATCAGCTTGCACATCCTTTCATCTTCCCTTCCTCCTCATCAAGAAATCCCTGTTCTCACTATTTATAAAGCAAGAAAGGTTTGGAATGCATAAAATTTGAGAAAACTCCAGAGTACCTTGGGAGGCCAAGGAATAAACAGTGGCATTATAACGCAGTAGCGCATAAGTGTTGAAACGCTTCTGACATGGAGCAGAAATGTCAGAGCTAGTTATTTATGACACAATGTATCCCGGCCCAAACAAAGGAATACAACCCTTCAAGGTTCAATTATTAATGCACAGGAAACATGTACTGTATACGGTTCAACTCTCAACACAATACGCCACTCAATGATTTGTATATACCATAAAAACTTCAAAACATATATGAGTTCAATGACTTCCAACTAATTTGCAGAGATGTGCCATAAAAACTCACCACGACATTTAATCAAACACAGTCCT
The DNA here is from genome assembly GCA_000404065.3 of Pinus taeda. Taxonomy (NCBI): domain Eukaryota; kingdom Viridiplantae; phylum Streptophyta; class Pinopsida; order Pinales; family Pinaceae; genus Pinus; species Pinus taeda. The sequence goes on along the minus strand of APFE031415013.1, from coordinate 81,175 downwards.
GTTCTAAGCGTTCACTTTGGGCATCATTCACCACAGTTCTTGGCTTTCTACGACCTTGAACAATCGAAGAATTGAAACTTGCAACAAGATGCACTTATTCATGCTTATTTTCTTCTATGACATCGATGTTACATAAAAGAGCACCACGCATCCGTTGGGTACCTCAAGGAAATACCAGATAATACAACCCAAAACTTTCCGACCATTATACTACAACTACATTCAGGCGAATGTGCATTCCTCTTGTTCCAACCCACGAGCTATTGAATTTCACAGGGAATAACTTTGGAGAATGAAGTGAACAAAGTTCCTTCTATAAATTAATTACTCCAAAATACTTGGAATGTCAAGATATCCATTTAGGATATAAATATTATATTAAATAAAATGAATAAGAATGAATGATTTTCAAATGAGAACGAAAGGCTTGCTTATATACCAAGCAAGTGTCTCTTCATGAAGAGTCATGTCCTATTAGACATGCCTCTTCATTGTGTCCATCCTTGTATGCAGACTCTGGATCTCCTCCAACAGAACTGCATTTTCTTCAGGTCTTCCTCGACCTATGCCAGCTCCTCTCCTTGGCGGCATGTTTACTGCAGTCAAACTCAATCTTTGTGCTCTAATACCAAAAATGACGCAGGAGGCCAATTGAACATCAATTGAACAACAACCGGCAATTGAACAACAATCCGTGATTGAATAGTAGTCAGATTGAACATCACTTCCAGAATTGAACAACAGTCAGATTGAACAGCACTTCCATAATTGAACAATAGCTCGCCCACATTGACTTTCTCTATGTCGTTGATCTCCTCTGACCAAATCCAACGATCACCATTCACCCAATCAACAAACACTAAATCCTTATCTATAGTGGTTCGGGTCTGTTCTTGGGATTAACGCCCGATCAACTCACAATCTGATATCCATGGGATAATGGAGGTCCTCAAGTCCTGCGACTTGCGGTACTTCAAATTACACATAGGTTAAACCCTAGCCTAACCCCCGTTGTTGATGGTGATGTCAGTTGTTGACTTTGTGATCGACGGATATGATTGCGTACAGGACTTCAACCCGATCAAGTCTCTTTATGATCTTCTACCCCTGCTATTGATACTAATAACTGTGATTAGTGTTAAAACACCCAATTAACAAATAAGCACAATGATTAACAATTTAAAGTGTGGAACATGGAAAATACCCGGATGCGGTTCAGAACGCAAATTCACAGATTAAACGAGAGTTTCCACCAATATCAACACACAAATGCACACTAAAACGAATTCATTCATTATAAGAATGGTTACAGAGTCTTGGCCCTCTCGACTCAATCACAACGAATTAACATACCTTTGTTTCAATCTGAAAACCCTCACTATCACTCAACTCTCACCTCTCGCTCAATCCTCAATCATCTCAGCTAATCCTTCTACATTACATTTTCTTCTTTTTATGAGTCGAATCCTACTCTAACTGTACGAACAACTCAATCTCTATTTTAAACAATCTAACAATTAAATCTCTATTTTCAAGCTCCATTACACACCTACGTTAACAACTTATCCTTCAACCTAAAATAAGACAATTTCCTAACTATTACAATAATGTATTACAGATCATTTTTGAAAGATCCAACCCTCTCAACCAAAACTAACTTTTGACCATTCCCGTCAGTGAAATTCCACTATTTTAGCCACAACATGTGAACAAACCTTCACATCGCTGGCTAAGTCCAGATGCTCCTGCATCATGCCCACAATTCTTCCCATCCTAGAAGAGTCTCTTTTCCCAAAATACTTTGGACGAATGTCTCCCACTCCTCGCAGACTGCGTTCAGGGCGGTCCTCACCATCAACTCTTGATCCAGCGTGGCACCTATGGAAGTCAGTTGGTCCTGAATCTCCTACAACCTGCTGAGGAAGTGATCTATCTTCTCCCCCTTCTGGATCTGATATGACCACAGTTGATTCTCCAATAGCATCTTCCTCTACATAGAAGTGCCTTGCTACAATGTCATCAAGGTATGCCACATTTCCTTTGTCGTATTCTTCTAGGAAATATGTTGAACTACATGATCCTAGACCCCATCAAGGATTGTGCACTTTTCCTTGGCCATTGCATCTTCATACATTTTGTTATCAGCTGGGTCAACTGGGATAGCCACGGTTCTCAAGGCGAAGGCCTTGATGCGATGTCTCTCCAGAACAGACATGATCCTGGCCTTCCAAATGAAAAATTTGGATGCTTCGTCCAACCTGTCATGATCCTTCAGTCGTTCATTGCCATCTTTTCTCTTCTTTTCGACTCCTCTGAGTCTCTACTTCCCTCTTGGAAGTTCTCTCTTCGACTCCCTCTGAGTCTCTACTTCCCTCCCGGAAGTTCTCTTCTAAACTCCCTCTGAGTCTCAATTTCCCTCCTAAAAATCCTTCTGCCAATAGACGAATCACTCCTCTTTGATTCCCTTGCTCCTACAACACTGATTTGGATTTCTTGGCTAGAAATCCGCCTAGGTAGCGACTCCCTCTACCTTGGTTCTGTCCTATTAGGTATTGTTCTTCTTCGACATCAACAACACCCCACCAACTTCATAATCCACAATCTGCCCACATCTCCCTAGACCCCAGTAACTGATGAAATTGAGCCTCTTAGCTCTGTGTAATCCCGACAAGGTTGATTTCCTCCTCTAGCCAACTGCGTCACTCCTACCTGGCTGAGTAGGATGACATGGCTCCTCATGAGCCTCTTTTGCCTTCCTCTACCTCTATGTTGGCCCTCTCTCTAGCTCGAAATGATGATGCAGGCCCTCTGCATCACCCCCTCTCTGCTGCCTTCTGCTTAGGAACAACTCTGTCTCTCGGAACAGTTGTTTCTGCTGCAAATCTTCTGATTAAGCTGGTGCCTTTAGTTCTCCTGTGATCTGAAATGCTTTGGTACCATGTTGGAATTTCTAAGTCTAACCTGTTAGAAAATCTTCTTACACTATCTAATTTATTTCACCTACTTGTTTTATTCTTTAACAAGTTATTTAACCATATAAATATTGAAATAAACACAAATGTAGTCTCAACCATCTACAGATCATCAACTGAAAAAATAGACAAACACATAAGGGACACCATTATTTTTGGACAATTGTCCCCGGAAAAACCCAACTTGGGAAAACTAGTGCAGCAGTTCTGAGGGTTTTCTTATTAAGCAGCTTAGGGCCGACTTGATCCAATAAACATGAGTGGGAACATAAAATCAAAAACCAACTTCTACATGTCCAAATGAGGTGATCTTTAGATCGATTTTGGTCCTCTCGAAAAGAAGAATTTATTGCAATCATTATATTCATCATATGATATGTCCAAACTAGAATTTAACTGCAGTTGCATAACTTTTACATGACACAAACGAATGGGACACATAAACTTTGACAACCTTGTCAGAATTAGTAAAAAGGAAGTTCTTAGAGAAATGTCGTTGATTTCAAAACCAACCAGTGTTGTATGTAAACATTGTAGGTATGGAAAACATATAACAATTGAATTCAATATGAAATAAAATTCCATGTCAAAACCATTGGAACTAATACACATTGATCTATGCAGACAAACAAAGACTAAAGGATTGGATGGTGAATAATGCTTCACACTAATGATTGACAAGTATACTAGGATGATAGTCGTCAACATTTTGAAGAAGAAATCCAAAACATTTGAATGTTTCAAAATATACAAGGCAATGGTTGAAAATGAAGCTGATTTGAAGATCAAATGTTTGATATTGGATAATGGTGGATAATTCACATCCAAAACATTTCAACATTTTTGGGAGGAAAATGGAATAAGAGACAGTTCTCAAGAATTAGGACACCACAAAAAATGGAGTTGTCGAAGGAAAAATAGAATTGTGGAAGAGATGGCCAGAACAATGCTCAATGATTCCAAATTTAACTAAAATTTTTGGGTTTAGACAGTTGATACAACTATGTTCATTTTAAATAGAGGACTGCTTAAAATCCACTATGATAACACTCCATATGAACAATGGATGGGAAGAATAAAAAACCTCAAACATTTTCGAGTCTTTGGAAGCAAATGCTACATTAAAAGGGAAGACCCAAAAAAAGGAAAATTTGACTCCCAGGTAGATGAAGGCATCTTTGTTGGTTATTTGTGCAAAAGGATAGCATACAAATGTTCTAACCAGAGACTCAATCTGATAGTTGAAAACATCAATGTAATGTTTGATAAAGCTTGTGGATAAGAAATTTAACAAGGAAGATTATGTTCAGGCAAACCAAAGATACAAAAAGTAGAAATAGAACAGGTCAAAGAGCAAGCCTCATAGCAAGTGTAATCAAATGAGAAAAAAATAACCAAGTAGGAAGAGACAAGAGATGAACAACAAGCACCTTCGAAGGATCCCAAGAAATGGTATCAAAAGAGCCACCCTTTAGATCAAATTGTTGGCGACATCAATCATGGCATATGTAATAGAAGAAACTGATAGCTAAGCATGTTAGAACAAGCCCATCTTGCACTCTTGGCCACATTTGAGCCTACCAATTTTGAAGAAGTTAGTCATGATGAAAATTGGGTAGCAACTATGAATGAAGAGTTGGATAAAAGAGAAAATAATGATACTTGGGAATTGGTCCCACGACCAAAGGACAAAAATGTCATTGGCACAAAATGGGTTTTCAGATACAAGTTGAATGAGGATGGATATGTTACCAAGAATAAGGCAAGATTGGTTGCAAAGGGTATGCACAGTTTGAAGGAATAGATTTCGAAGAAACATTTTCTCCCGTTTCCATAATGGAATCCATCAGGATTTTCTTGGCCTATGCACGTTTGAGGAAGATCAAAGTGTATCAGATGGACATAGAATCGACCTTTCTGAATGGAGAATTAGAAGAAGAGGTATACATAGAACAACCTAAGGGATTTTTGCTTAGTAACTTAGAAAAATTATGTTTGAAGGTTAAAGAAGGCATTATATCATCTCAAACATGCTCCTAATGCTTGGTATGCTTGTCTTGACATGTACTTGCACAAACAAGGGTTTAAAAGAGAAAATGTTGATAACAACCTTTATGTAAAGGTTGAACACGACAACTTTACCATTATTGAAGTATACGTAGATGACATTATCTTTGGCATTGATGATGACAAGTTAAGCAAGAAGTTTGCAGCATATATGCAAACTGAGTTTGAGATGCCATTACTTGGTGTGTTGAAATTCTTCTTGGGACTTTAGATATGTTAAGAAGACAAGGGGATATTTATCTGTCAAGTGAAATATATCAAGGAATTGTTGAAAAGGTTTTAGATGGAAGATTGTAAACCGGTCAACACCCCAATGGTAACAAGTATCAAGCTCAACATAGATGACTTATACAAAGATACAGACAAAGGATGTATAGATATATGATTAGCAGTATTTTATATGTGACAACTTCTAGGCAATATGTGATGCAACTAGTTGGACAGGTAGCACGTTTCTAAGTAGCACCAAAATAAGCTCGTGTCATTGCAGTGAAGAGAGTCTTTCGGTATTTCAAAAGACTCAGATTTTGGCTTATGGTATATAAAAGGAAATGACTTAACCATCACAACTTACACTGATGCAGAATAGGTAGGCAGTGTTGATAATCGTAAAAGAACCAATGGAATATATTTCTATCTACGTGGTTGTCTGATATCATGGTTGAGAAAGAAGTTGTTGTTAGTTTCCTTATCCATAACGAAAGCAGAATATATCACAACAGTAACATGTTGTACTTAGATTCTCTTGATGAAACAAACATTGTAGGATCTTCAGATGAAGTTTGATGAGCCCATTCCAATGTTCTGTGACAACATCAATGCCATAAGCATCTCCAAGAATCCTGTCATGCATTAAAAAACAAAACACATTGCTATTAAATATCACTTTTTTCCAAAGCAGCCAGAAAAAGGAAATATTAAGGTGGAATATATTAGGAAAAAAGAATAAATATCTGACATCTTCACTAAACCATTGTCGCATGAGACATTTGAGTAACTTCAACAAAAATGTGGGATTCTCCAAAGTTGACATTGAAATACTCTTTATTTAGCCAAGCATACAGGGGGAGCACAGGTGGGATATAGGTCCACAAGAAGTGGGAAAATTCTTAGGTCGAGTCACCCTTTGCCATTGGTTGCAAAGGGGGAGAGAAAGTAGGTTAGGAAAATTAGAGGCATGGAATCAAGGGAAGTAGTGATAGCATGGGGAGCACATATGCTGCAAGCAATGGCAAAGGGGGAGATTGTTGATACGTGATTGCCATTGATTTCAACCCATGTAGCACTAGGAGATGCCTCACCTTTTGTTAACTAATATAACAAGTAAATTCATGGCATTTCATGTCCAAATAATCCTTTTTGTATTCTCCTCGTCGAGATGTTTCTAGTGGTATGTGGCACGCCACATGGTTCTTCACAGTTTGTGAGATATCCTCATTTGAAGTTGACGTCTCCAATGTATGGACAAAAATCCCAAAAGTTATTAAGGTGACAACTCTTCTTTGACCAAGTCAAAAGATCATATCATGTCAAAGGTTTAAATCTCCAATTTTATGGATCAAGAAAAACTCCAATGGTTAATGAGGTCAAAAGGACAAGTCATATCAAGGGTTTGAAGGGGTATTGAACCTTATTAAAAAAATAAAAAACTAAACTCCAAAAGGATAAATGACCTCATCCTTGGATTTCAATTTAAATAAAATATATTTTCAAAAGGGAATATCCTCCAACAGATCACATATTGGAGCCCCTTCTATCTAAGAGAAAAATCTATAAAATGGCATTCGAGCTCCTTTCTAGAGGATGTACAAAAATGCTTACTCTTTGAAGAATTGAGCTCTGAAATATCATTTTGACCCCTATGGAGATAATGACATATCAAAAGAGAGGGTTATTTTTGGTTGAGGGATTCATTTGGTGTTTTTTGAGGGTTCTTTGTTGGGCTATTACAAGAAGGACATTTCAAGAGCAGCAAAATTTTTGTTGTATAAGGATTCAATCATTTGTGGAAGAACAAGAGTATTTGGTTCAATTTTGAAGTAATATCTGCCTATGGTTTTCATCCCGAAAGAAAAATGTAAAGACCTTGAACTTCGGCATCAATTATGAAAGGTTAGAACTACAATTTGTTTCAATCCCTTATTTTTGTGGTATATCTATCCAATGAAAGTTTTAGAAGTCTTTCATTAAAAGCTCATTTGTTGAGACAAGATTAAGGCATACTTATTGTACTGTTTAAAGCCTATGGATCTTGTCTATGGTCGGAAGCTCCAACAAATTAAAGATGAGTAATGACAATCAACATATGGTTTAAGTTCTTGTAATAACATGGTTAATTCCAATCATTTGGCTTTTAAATTTCACTTGTAATGAAATAAAAATTGTGCTATTTATATATATTTGTGGCCTAATCAAGAATTTAAGCTACATACCAACTAAGTCAACCTTGCAATCTGTAAGTATAGAAGCAACAAGAACAAAAATAGGCTATGATTTCTTATTCTCAAGTCACAATTGTTTTATTCTAATAATCAATTGTTGAGTACTCCTACTCGAATTATTGAAGTCTCAATTAATCCACAATAAAGAGAGAGAACACAATGTTCAAAGTAAGAGTGGGATTTGAAATTACATTTTGTTATTCCTTGGTATGAAGTTCTTCAATGAATGATACTTCTAAGACTTTTGCTATTGCAAGGAAAAAATAATTTGTGAATTGGAAAAAAGGTATTATTTCAGTGATAGTTATAGGTTTCCTATCCTACAACAATTAGGGTTCTATTATGGATGTGTGTTACCATTATATAGAGAAGGACATAACATTCGTTCTAACTACAATAAGTTCCTTCACATCTACTTCATCAATGATCTCAGTGGCAGTGGTTTAATTGACAACAATTATCATTCAAGCAGTTTGTTCATAGGGTTATATTGAGTAGCTTTCATCATTGTCTTCAATAATAAGGGCATAAAAGATTCATCATCATTACTACAATAACTCAAAAGGAACTCATGTGTTGAATCTATTAGTAAGGGATCTGTCAGAGTTTTATAGTAAGGGTATCCGTATTTGGGATTTCATTGTTATATTCTTGTTGATGTAAGTGCCATTGTCCTTGGTACGAGATCCCACAATAGTTCACTTAATTTATTATCATTTTCAGGGAGATTGGGTGGTGTTAGGCTGGTGATTGAATTCACCTTCAAGTTGAAGCTTGAAAACACTTCAGGATGGTAGGGTGGTGCTAGGGTGAATTGGAGATGGCTAGGGTGTTGGAGCATCCTTTCAGCTGACTATTGATAAATACAAGGCATTGAAGCATACTTCCAGTGGGATATAGAAAATTTCGTGATTTTCTAGAGTACTAGGGAGTTGGGGTTTCCCTTTTAGTTAGAGCTGAAGCATTTTTTATGTACTCGTAAAATTATTAGAAAAGCTTTCGATGGTTTTTTTCTCCTATAGGGTGTTTTCCACCTAAAAATTATTGTGTTCTTCTCTACTGCTTATTTATGATTTTTAATTAATGTTGAATATTAATTAATGCTCTAAAAAATATTACTAAGTTACTAACTGCTAAGAATATTGATTCACCCCCCTCTCAGTATTTCCAACAATTAGAATCAGAGCAGGTTCCTTCACTAGTAGTTTAGCAACTCGAAGGACATCATGGAGTGGAATCAACAGGGAATTCCAGTACTAAATGGAAACAATTATGCATGCTGGGTTGGAAATTTGAAGTCATATCTTCAAGCACAAGGGTTTGATGTTTGGAATGTTTCATTGACCAATTACAAGGAAACTTCATATCAAACTTCAGATGATAACGAACAAAGGCTTTATGAGATCAATGCTAAAGCTCAAAATGCCCTCATGTCTAGTGTGGAAGATTCTATATATGTCAAAACACTACATTGAAAATCAATAAAAGAAATTTGGTACAAGCTTAAAAGTACATATGAAGGAGACAAGAAGGTAAAAGAAGCTAAGCTCCATACCCCACTTCCTTCATGTTGATGAAATAGTGAATGTTATAGAAGCATTGGGAGAACCAATGTAAAGCAAGGTAGTTGTCTGAAAGGTTCTAAGATCTCTTCCAGAGAGATTCGATGCTAAAGTATTTGTGCTAGAAGAAAGAGATGATTTGGAAAATCTCACCATAGACTTTCTGCATGGAATACTTACGTCATATCAAATGAGGAAAGAACAATATGGTCCATCTAAATGATAAGAAACATTCACATCATCCAAGAAGATAGGGAAAGACAAACAAGAATTAAAACCAAGCTCCAGTTGTTGCAAAGAAGAAGAATACTCAAATGAAGAAATTGCTAAATTTGTGAAAAAGTTGAACAAAAGAATATGTACGTTCAAAGATAAACTTCCATTAGTATGTTTCAATTATGGTGAGATTGGTCACTTTACAGCTAAATGTCCTCATAAGAATGAAGATGAAGCATCCAAGAAAGGGAATAAGTGTAAAGGAAGAATAAAAAAGCAAGGTAAAAACAAAGGCTTTAAGAAAAGTATTTTCTCTAAAGAAAACAACTCCTCATCTGAAGAAGAAAATAACAATGATGAAGAAAATTATACATGAAGAGTATTATTCATGGCTACGGAAAAGAGGAAGGAAGCACTTGAAGAAGAAGAAGAAGAGATGGACGAGATTCAATTTCAAAATGAGATGGTCATAGTTATAAAGGATCTTAAGGTTGAAAAAGAAAATGTCAAATCTCTCGAAGTCAAAGTGAAGATAGTAAAAGAGCATGGTAGAAGCCTCAATAACAAAAATGAAGACTCAAAATCCCCAGTCATCAACCTTAAAGTACAATTGGAAGAAGTCAGGAAATTTAAAGATTCTCTCAGAAGAGAACTTGAAGAAAGCGACAAGGCAAGGGAAGATTTAGAAGCATAGATAGCCTATCTATGAAAGGAAGCGGAGAAAAGAAGAAATGTTCAACAAAAATTTACAAACATCTCAAGAGCATTAGATGAGCTCATTAGTAGCATTGACAAGATAGGACTGGGCTACAAGGAAACATTTATGAAAGGGTCAAACTCTTCCACAACAGAAAATGGAGATGCACATAAAACTTATGCAACAATGGCTAGAAGATCTATTGATAAAGAGAGAGTTTTCCCAACAGAACAGAAGGTTCAAGATCAACTAGAAGGATCATGGAGAACAATATCATGAATAAGGTCTCCCCCTCACAAGTATCAAAATATCTTTCTTTGTGTTTGTTATTAATGGGGAAATTTTGGACATTAAGTTGTAAATTGCCAAGCCTATGGTAGGAAAAAAAGCAATCTTGGAAGGTATTTCAGAAAGGATTATCCCCTAAACTTGCAGGAGTATTACAGGTAAAATTACAACAGGTTTGGTTATTTAAGCAATGAAGTAGAATGCTATAAATGTATCAACTTTGGACATTTGGCTAAAGATTGAAAGATAAAATTTTCCCCAGGGGAATGCCAATAGAGTCAAATTTCTTAGGTCTCAAGAAGGAAAACTGAAAGATGCACTCTTTCTATAAAAGCTGAAATAAAGAAGAATGTGTGGTATGTTGATAGTGATTGCTCAATGCATATAGCTGAAGACATGAATAAATTCATATATCTAAAAGAAGGAAAGAATGGAACAACGTCTTTTGAAAATGACAGATTTGCAAATGTTATAGGAAAATGTACAACCGAGCTTGGAAGTAAGGATGCTACAGTAGAGGATGTGCTTCTCATTGAATATATGAATCAGTTAAGAAGTCACACTATTGATTCACCACCACCCCCCCGCCCCTCCCAGTGGTGCTAAAGGTTTCCATCAATTGGTATCAGAGAGTGGGTCTTGTTTGCAGCTTGATCACTAGAGAGTAGATTTGGGGTTTGTTGGCGGATTTTTTTATTTTTTTTTCATAATGAATTCTCAAGGAGTGGTTATCCTCACTACTGCAAATTTCAAGGTATGGAGCAAAAATGTTAAATCTCAGTTTTTGACTTATGGATCTAACATTTAGATACTTCTATGTGAAGGATGTGGCAAAGATCCAATTGCACCTAAAGTATTGCAGTAGGACTCTCAAGCTAGATGCATAATCTACAAGAATATTCATGATGATGATTTGAATAAGCTAGCAGCTTTGAAATGTGCTAAAGACATGTGGGATATACACTGACCTTTGAATCAAAGAAATGTGAAATAAGGAGAGAGAAAATTGGGCAACTGGTGGCTACAACAACTATGACTTTGAATGACATATATACTTTGGATGAGACTGCTAAAGCTTGTTTCTTGGCAAAAGAAAATGAAAGTTGGCTCTAGCATAGGCGAATAGGACACATAAATTTTGACAACTTTGTTAGAGTCACTAAAAGGAATCTTTGAGAGAAATGTCACTAATTTTGAAACCAAGTAGTCTTGTATGTAAACTTTGCAGGCATGGAAAACATACAAGAGTTGAATTCAAGACGAAATAACATTATACGTCAAAACCATTAGAATTGATACACACTGATCTATGTGGACCAATGAAGACTAAAGGACTAGATGGTGAACAATACTTCATGCTAATGATTGATGACTATGCTAGGATGACAACCGTCAACTTTTTGAAGAATAAATCTGAAGCATTTTAATCTTTCAAAATCTAGAAGGAAATGGTTGAAAATGAAACTTCTTTGAAGATTAAATGTTGGAGATCGGATAACAATGGAGAATTCACATCCAAAGCATTTCAACACTATTATGAGGAACATGGAATGAAGAGATAGTTCTTAGTAGCTAGTGTAGAAATAGCTCGAAATTTGCAATGGCTAATGAATTCATACTGAAAACAATAGACACAAAATTCATCTAAACAATATGCAGAAAGGAAAACATTCAATAGGAACACATGCAATCATTCAAACACAATGAAAACAATATTTTTACAGGGGAACCCTACTGGGAAAATCCACTCCTATGTTTTGTATTAAATCAAATGAGAATATGGATCTATTACAATGGCAGCTTCAATCCTTGAAGCTCAACCTGCATTTCAATACTAATCTCTTGCTCTCTGACTGATCCAAGATCTTTTACTTATAGATGCATCAAAATTACATGAGACGGAGCTTATTAACCATGGAACTTAAAAGCACATAAAATAACATGGAAATAACAAACTAAGCATGAAACCATGACACAAAGATTTGATTATGGATTTCATCCAATTTGGACTATGTCTCTAGGCCCTGCTCAATAGTGCGGAGGCCGTCTTTCATTAAGTGGCATAAAAAGAGCTAAAGTACAAGCAACATTCATTTACAATCCTTATACCTCCAAGCTAGAAGATGGACGAAGAATGGAGTGCCCAGCTTCAGAAACAAACAGTACCATTGAAATCCTGGCGAAAAATTGTACAAAATCACTTATCCGAACACCCAATTTGGAGAAATGAAGCTTATGCACCCTCTTGAAACCTCCCCGTTGCTCAAGGCGAGGTTTCGGCCTACTTCCAGGTCAGTTTATTGTTGCACGCAATGTGTTCTAAACTATCATGCCAGTCTCCTCCCTTTCCTGTGATGACAGTCCGATATATATATATAATATATTATATATATATATATATATATATATATATATATATATATATATATTATAATATGTCCTTATACTTGGTGGCTAACCACTCAATTCCCGGGCAGTTCCAAACAGATGACAGGTATTAGCAAGCAGGTTTGTTTCGGGCAGAGAATATCAAGACCTACATAGTACGTGGCAACAAACCTTTCAAACATGGAAAAAAACTTCTTTAACAACATACATAACTCGACGACTTTTAATATCGACATTTCCCATCAACGTACAAACCCAAGCCTTTACAACAAGCACCCTGCGATAACAGCAGACCTGACGGGCTATTAAACATAGTACATAATATATTGGGTCCTGAAGCCTCATCGCAAATCGCAATCGGCGGGAACCGAGGTTGGTACAACATACGACTGCTCCCCCTTGTGAACTTCGATTGCGATATATCATATCTCTACCTGACTTTGTCGGGGACGATTCCTCAACTCTTCCCTCCTTGTGATCTACGATTGCGATGTATCGCATTGCAACTTGACTTGCTCTGGGGATGATTCTTTAACTCTGACCACCTCCGATCCGTGATTATGATATCGCAAATCACAATTCGGTAGTTTTGGGGCCAATTTTCTTAAGCCGCGACCTCTTCCTTCTACGATATGTGGGACCAATGGTGGCCTGCCACTTGGCGCTTCCCCATTCGGTGAGAGTTTTTCTACGTCACTTCCTCCTGCCACCTGTCTAAGTAAAACTTGATCTTTGACTTGCTCTAAATTCTTCATATGAACTCGCACTTGAGTGTCGTTCGCACCGTTGGAATCACGATGACGAGCACTTCGATTTGATGCTAAGTTTACCTAGATTCTGCCACTCTGAGTTTTGAGCCTTCTTAACATGCCACTGGTACTTGTTTTAGAGATCCACCTGAATCACTAACCTGATCTAACCAACACTTAACCAAAATAAGCCTCAACCTTCCTATTATTTCCTTGCACAATCCTTGAGGAAATTAACTCCTAAAATATAGGGAAATTCCCTATTTCCTTGCGCAAATCCTATAGGAATTGATCACCTACTCCAATGCAAAACCTGTACACTCAACTGGTATACAATTGATAATTACAATGTGCACTTTCCTCCACCTCAACTAGGCAATTCGAATTCCATGCATAACTAAGGTTATTTTTAGTAAATTGACTAGTTAACTGAGAGATCAATGAGTTAACAACAATTACTACTACTCAAATGAACTCATACTGACTCTATTCATGACTAGATCTTAGATAACTGAGTTTAACTAACAATAACTCCACTAAATTGCTATATCCTAGCAATCAACTCATGCACAACTCTACTTATAACCCACAAACTCGAATTGCCTTATTTAACTGAGTGACTTGGCCATGTCACTTCTGCTTTCTACAACTCAAGTCATCTTGTTGATGTGGAAATTCAAATTTCTCCATTTGACTAAGGCACAAGTTAGATGAAGCCTTTTCTTGCTATAATTTAACACTCCTCTTAGCAAGAAAAGGGTTCTTAACCACCCCAATCTTGCTCCTGTGGAACCCAAACTTATCGCTTGACAAAGCCCTTGTCAAAAATGTATGCATCATGCTCCTTTATGGGAATTCACTGCAACGTAATAATCTTGTTCTGCACACAATCTCTTAGGTGATGGTACCTTATGTATATATGCTTGGACCTATCATGAAACATTGGATTCTCAGAGAGTTTGATACAACTATGATTATTATAGTGGATCAATGTAGGCACCATCCCATGATCGAAGAGACCAACCAGGATATTCCTCATCCAAATAGCATTGCATGTTTCTTAGCCAACATGCATATACTCAACCTCTGTTAAGTTGAGTTGTATAGATCTAAGTTTCTTGTTGTACCAAGAAATTGTTGTTGAGCCAACACTGAAGATAGCTCATGATGTGCTCTTCATGTCTATTGGACTCCCTACTCAATCTACATCTATGAAGCCTTAGAGCTTCACTCCATCAGTCCTCATGTACCATAAAACAAAATATATTATGCCTCTGAGGTATCTGAGAACATGTTTTGCTACTTTCTAGTGAAGCTTGGTAGGCTCCACCATAAACTGACTAAGTTGATTATTTGCAAAGAAAATATTGGGCCTTGTGTTCACCAAGTACATCAAGGACCCCACCAACTATCTGTATATGGTGCCATCTACTGCCTCTCCTATAGGAGCATCCTCTGTACTCTAGTTAGTTGCTAGAGGAGTGTCCATGGGCTTACACTCCTGCATATGGAATCCCTAAAGGACCTCAGAGGTGTACTTCCTCTATCAGACAAATAGCTCTCTATCTCCCTGCCACACCTCCAAATAAAGGAATTAGAGCATCAAGCCTATATCCTTCATCTCGAAATATCTTGCAAGGTCCTCCTTGAAAGACTGGATCAATCTCTTATCTCCCGTCAATCTCAAATTATCTACATACGTCACTAAGATGAGCATACTACCATCTACCAGAATGTAGTAGAGATTGGCATCTGCTTCAATCTTAGTGAATCCCAATCCACTAAGATAGGAATCTATGCGAGTGTACCTAGCATGGGGTGGTTGCTTGAGACCATAAAGGGTTATCCTGAGTCTACACACATGTGTCTCCTTGTCAAATGTCTCAAATCACTCAGAATGCTCAATGAATATCTCTTCCTCGATCACTTCATTGAGGAAGGAAATCTTAACATCCATTTAGTGGATCTTCCACCCCATTTGTGCTGCCAGTGCAAGTATGGTCATGATAGATGTGTATCTTGCTACAGGGGCAAATGTCTTCTCATAATCAACTCCCTCTACCTATGAGAATCCTTTGGCCACAAATATGTCCTTGTACTTCTCAACACTACCACCAGTTGCATGTTTCACCTTATACACCCACCTAGAGCCAATAACATATATTCCCTCAGGTCTAGGCACAAACTCCCAAGCATCATTCTTCATGATGGAGTCATACTCCTCCACCATGGAATCTACTTACACCTACTACGAATCTGCCTCATCAAATGAAGAAGACTCATAATCAACCAGTTATGTCACGAGTTCCATATATCCAGAATATATATA
>APFE031415013.1:53888-65446 GCA_000404065.3 Pinus taeda | reverse complement strand
TGATCTCCTCTATCTACACAAGGAGCTAGGAGCTCCAACATGCTCCTAAGCATCCTCCACCAATCTGTTTGCCTCCCTGGTTCTCTTCATCCCTTCTATGGAAGGCTATGCATGAGTGGGTGCCTCCACTCTACATCCTATCTGCTCCTCCACATGTGGCTACTTTACAACATCTTGTGGATTTATTGGTGCTCCTCCTTTGGACTTAGAAGCTCCTCCTCTGGTGGAATGCTTAGCTCTCGCTCTAGAGATCTTCTCATGGATTTCTCCTCATCAAATGTAACATCTCTCCTCATCACAGTCATACTGAGTGAAGGAATATACACCCTGTAAATTTGAGGTGTCTCTTTGTATCCTACAAAGATCCCCCTCTTTGCAGTAGGCTTCAATCGATTCTTGTTATCTTTGGAGGCATGACAATAGACCATGGATCCAAAAATGCGAAAGTGGTAGATATTTGGTTTCCTCCTAAAGAAAGCCTCTTCAGATGTGATCATTCCAAGAATTTTTTGAGGGCTCCTATTCTGAAAATAAATAGTTGTATTGCATACTTATGCCCACAGGTATAGTGGTAGTCCCTGATCATGTAACACTTCCCTTGCAACCCCTACAATGCTTCTATTTTTCCTCTCCCCCACCCCATTTTTTGTGGGTTGTGAGGTGTAGTCAACTCCCTTCTAATACCCTCCTTGGCACATATTTCTTTGAAGGCATTAGACACATACTCTCCTCCATCATCACTTCTCAGGGATTTAATTTGCTGACTAGTTTCCTTCTCAACTAAAGCTTTGAATTCAACAAACTTTGAATATACCTCATATTTATTCTTCATAAAATAGATCCAACATTTGCAAAAAAAATCATCTAAAAAAATCACGTAATACCTATGCTTTTCAACTAAGATTGTAGAAAATGGTCCACACACATCTAAGTGACCTCACTCCAAGATGGCTCCAACTCTGCTATCTCGACTGTGGAAGGAGGATTTGACATATTTTCCAAGAGTGCATCCCTTGCACACATCATGGTGATCAAAGGTGCATTTTGGAAGTCCAGTGGTGATCTGTTGCATTATTTTCAAAGCTCCATGGTGTAGGTGTCCCATGCGCCTATGTTAGATCTCTCTAACACCTCAACCCTGAGTATGTTTTTCTTTGTTGCTTAATGTCGCACATGCATCCATGCTTGTAAATATTTTTAACCCAAACACCAATTTGTTTTACTTGTCCAGTAGCAAAATGATTTAGATAATCTTTCGCCTTATTGAACACCACATCATATTCACGGTCTTCTAACACCTCAACCCTGAGTATGTTTTTCTTTGTTGCTTAATGTCGCACATGCATCCATGCTTGTAAATATTTTTAACCCAAACACCAATTTGTTTTACTTGTCCAGTAGCAAAATGATTTAGATAATCTTTCGCCTTATTGAACACCACATCATATTCACGGTCTTCTAACACCTCAACCCTGAGTATGTTTTTCTTTGTTGCTTAATGTCGCACATGCATCCATGCTTGTAAATATTTTTAACCCAAACACCAATTTGTTTTACTTGTCCAGTAGCAAAATGATTTAGATAATCTTTCGCCTTATTGAACACCACATCATATTCACGGTCTTCTAACACCTCAACCCTGAGTATGTTTTTCTTTGTTGCTTAATGTCGCACATGCATCCATGCTTGTAAATATTTTTAACCCAAACACCAATTTGTTTTACTTGTCCAGTAGCAAAATGATTTAGATAATCTTTCGCCTTATTGAACACCACATCATATTCACGGTCTTCAAGTATAGCTATGAAAACTAATTTTTTATTCAGACCAGGCACATAATTACATTATTTAGGTGAATATGGGAGCCTGACTCCCTCTTAAAGGTGACAATGCCAATCCCTTTAGTACTATAACTCCCATCATATCCAAGTTCTATAGTGTAATTGTATGTCCTTCTCCTCTAAACTGTTGAAGAACTCCTTACTTCTTGTCATATGAAATGAAGCACCAGAATCTAAGTATCATACATTGCCTTGTACAATACTTTCCATGCATGTAATGAGGGTGAAATCCAAATCGAATTGTGACATGAGATCATCACCTTTTATTGCTCTTACAGACTTCTTACTAGAATTCTTGCGTGGACTCTTCGTTGCATAGTGTCCATATTCATGGTAGGGAAAACATTTAATTTTACTGAGATCTTTTTTTTTGCCATGGTTCTATATGGATTCTACCTTGCCTTGGGACTTATTTCCCTTAACCTTCTTTCATTTTCTTACTAGAGCAAAGTTTTCTTCCTCCTCAACTTTGGATGTGACACCATCTCTAGTGTTTCTTCTGATCTCCTCTTGCACCAAGTCGTACCATAGTCTCTCCCAATCTGGTAGCTTGTCTCTTCGATTAATTGAATCCTGATAATTGTGCCAGGATTTCGGAAGGCCAAGGAGTGATAAGCTCACAAGTTCAGATGATAGCACATTTTATCCTACTCCTCCAAATTCATCTCGAATCAGAGTGAATCTGGATAGGTATTGAACAACAATTTCAGTTTTACCCATGCAAATGTTCCTGAGCTTGTCTCTCGGTGCTAATTTTCTAGCGTCGTTGTTGCTTTGGAATATATCCGTGAGAGTTTTCCATATTGCAAAGGAAGACTCCTTTCCATTCAAATTCAAAACCACATGATCTCTAACACCCTCCAAAATAATCCTCCTGGCTTTTACTGTGTCTTTCTTCCATTGAGCAAGTGCTTATGCATCAGAATCTCGTAGTTTTGGAACATGATTTTTGCGTACTCTAATACTCCATTATCATCCAGGACAACTTCCATCCTATCTTTCCAAGCACAAAAATTTGAGGTGACCTCCAATGCATACTCTAGCCTCAATCAATTGAAATACATTGTTCCTACATTGAAGAAAATATACTCCAAGAACTCTGCAAATCAAATTTTATTTATAGATAAGATCTAGAACCTAGTTTCTATGTAGTCTTCAATAGCTCTGATACCATGTAGAAATAGCTCAAAATTTGTAGTTGTTAATGAATTCAAACTGAAAACAATAGATACAAATTTCTTCTACTTAATTTGCGGAAAGAAAACATTCAATTGAAACACATGCAATTATTCAAACACAATGAACACAATATTTTTACTGGGCAAATCAACTGGGAAAAACCCCTCCTTTGTTTTGTATTAAATCATATGACAATATGGATATGTTACAATGATAGCTTCAATCCTTGAACTTGAACCTCCAATTCAATACTAATCTCCTACTCTTTGATCTGTTATGACCAACACTTATCCAAAATAGGACTTGGCCTTCCTCCTATTTCCCTTCACAATCTTTGAGGATATTAGCTCCCAAAAGGCAAGGAAATTCCCTATTTCCTTGCACAGATCCTAGAGGAATTGATCACTTTCTCTAATGCAAAACCTATACACTCAACTAGTATACAATTAATAATTACAATGTGCCTTTCCTCCACCTCAAACAAGAATTTCAAATCCCATGCATGACTAGGGCTATTTTTAGTAAATTGACTAGTTAACTAAGAGATTAGTGAGTTAACAACAATTACTACTACTCAGCTGAACTCCTATTGAATCTATTCATGAATATATCTCACATAACTTAGCGTAACTAACAATAACTCCACTAGATTGCTAGATCTTAGCAATCAACTCATGTGTAGTTCTACTTCTAGGCCACAAACTTGAATTGACTGATTTAACTGAGTGACTTGGCCATGTCACTCTTGCTAACTGCAACTCAAGTCATCATGCTGATGTGGAAATTCGAATTTCTCCATTTGACTAAGGCACAAATGAAATGAAGCCTTTTCTTGCTACAATTTAACAGTTAGGACATCACAACAAAATGGAGTTATCGAAAGGAAAAATAGAAACGTGGAAGAGATGGCCAAAACAATGCTCAAAGATTCAAAATTGGACTACAAATTTTGGGTTCATGCAATTGATACAACTGTGTACATTTTAAGCAAAGGATTTCTTAGAAGCCACTATGATAACACTCCATGTGAACTATGGAGGGGAAGAACAACTAATGTCAAACATTTTTGATTGTTTTGAAGTAATTGCTACAATAAAAGGGAGGAAAAAAAAACAAGAAAATTTGACTCTCAAGTAGATGAAGGCATCTTTGTTGGTTATATACACAAAAGGAAAGCATATAGATGTTATAATTAGGGAATCCTTTATATAGTTGAAAACATCAATGTAACGCTTGATGAAGTTTGTGGACTGAAAATTAAACAAGGAAGCTTATGTTCAAGCAAAGCAGAGACAGTAAAGGCAAAACTAGAACAGGTAAAAGAGGAAGCTTCAGAGAAAGTGCGATCAAATGAGGAAACAACAACCAATCGGGAAGAGACAAGAGATGAACAACATGCACCTTCTAAGACTCCCAGGAAGTGGTATCAAAAGAACCATCCTTTATATCAGATAATTGGGGACATCAATGATGGCATAGGTACCTCTAGAAATCAACAGCTACACATGCCAGAACAAGCCCATTTTGCACTCTTGTCCACATTTGAGCCTATAAATTTTCAAGAAGCTAGTCATGATGAACATTGGGTAGCAGCTATGAATGAAGAGTTGGATCACATAGAAAAGAATGATACTTGGGAATTGGTCCCACGACCAAAGGAAAAAAAATGTCATTGGCACAAAATGGATTTTCATAAATAAGTTGAATGGGGATGGATATGTTATCAGGAATAAGGCAATATTGGTTTGCAAAGGGTATGCACAGGTTGAAATAATAGATTTCAAAGAATCATTTTCTCCTTTTGCCAAAATGGAAACCATCAGGATTTGCTTGGCCTATGCATGTTCGAGGAAGATCAAAATGTACTAGATGGACATAGAATTATCCTTTTTGAATAAATAATTAGAGGAAGAGGCATACATAGAACAACTTGAGGGATTTCATTTTACTGATAATAAATATTGTGTTTGTAGGTTAAAGAAGGCATTATATGGTCTCAAATAGGATCCTAGAGATTGGTATGCTCATCTTGAAAGGTACTAGCGGAAATAGGGGTTTAAAAGAGGAAATTTTTATAGCAACCTTTTATTTTAAGGTTGAACAAGACAACTTTACCATTATTGAAGTATGTGTAAATGACATTATCTTTGGAAGTGACGATGACAAGTTAAGCAAAAAGTTTGCAGCATGTAACCACCCCACCCCACATTTACCACTTTTAAAACCCGTCCATGTAAACATGAGCTAAGTGTTACTATGACATGACCCAACATCCAAGTTCTAGTTATGGAAGTGGGGTCTACTAACCGAAAACTTATTGAAACCTCTCAAGGGAACCTAATCATCCATACTCAGACAATAGGCACTAGTGATCTAACTCTGAGATGGAACTTTCTTTTTACTTGAATTTACAACCCAGTTGCATGCATGCGAAGATGTGCATGCGACCATAAGGCTCCAACCAAATACACAAGCCTTCCTCCATGCAGTTGCAGCCAAAATTTCCCAATTTAGAGGGTGCAACTAAAAACCTTGATCTAGATTTTTAGGGTCAGTTCCATGCCAACTTCCTCGAACTACCCATAATTCTCCAAAATCACCTTAATCACGTATAAGAGTCATTACTCATTGTTCTTGACTTTTTTCCTGCTCAAATTTATGAAATACATGAGAATGATTTAGACAAGTACTTTGTGGTCAAGGTACCTGTAGGCCATAAATGCTTAGTTTCATCAGAGAATCATCAAGAAGGCTTGTTGCCTCTTTTACTAGTTGCACAACACACATTAGCCTATGCATTCATATAAGGTAACCATAAACCTATCAAACCATGGAATGGATTCGTAACAAGAGAATGTCACATAATGAGAGCATACCATGCATGTAACCAACAATTAACGAGAATGACACCATGAAAAACCGGTCATAAAATAAACACAATAACCAATACTTGTGCGCATTAGTCTCAATAAGATTCAGTGCATAAATATATTTGCAAATTCCAACAAAGTTAGGGACTTTCATGTACCACTTGAACATATATTGGCCTGAACCAAATATTTCTTTTAGCCAATCAGCCCCATGCCATATTCCAAGCATGAATGTGGCATCTCATGGGATAAACCAAACATAACCAAATAGGTAATCCATAAGTTAAATCACCTCCACCCTCAAGTAACCATGACCTCACCTAAACCGATTTAGAGATCACAAAACCAAAAGAAGCTTGGATTCCTCATAATTCCTTCACCATACCCAGAGGAATTTTTTTGTCTTCGCCCACCTGCTAAGGGATTACCGGAGAAAACAATCTCCACCCCAACCCTTGGGATTTTTCTAAGACTACCTCACCCAGATCCAAAATCTTCCGACAATCTAAAGCTCAACCAAGAATGAATCCCATCACACCATCACCATCCAGGAAATGGAAAGGGAAGGATGTAACCATTGACAATCCAGGTAAATCCTATGCCAATGATAACCAACAATCATGTAAACCAAATGCATGCTTCATGCATTCAAATCCCAATAAGGAAATCACACATGCAACATGATACCTACAAAATCTTCCTATTGTAGCTGCTCTTCCAATCTTCACCTTGCACTCCCTTGTTTTCCTTACTTTTCCTATGCTTACTTGCTTGCTTGTGTCCAAGTACTTGCTTTCTCTTCTCTCAGAGATCTATTTCTAGACATGATTAAAAGTTGCCAACTATTTCTCAGATGTCTTTTTATCATTGATGTCTAATGTCTCTTCCTTTCCTTTTGTTTTTCTTTTCTTTTCCTTTATTTTCTCTCTAATTTCCCTTCCATGCATATTCTTGTCCCTTCATCTTCCTCTTCTCCTATTTTCATTTATTACTTTAATTATTTGTCATTTATTGACTTTTACCTTTTCCATTTCCAATTCCAATTTCCATAGGCATTAATTAACCACAAATGATATCCATTTTAATGTCCCCCCCCCCCATTCAGCTTTGAATACGTGTCCCATGACCTTGGTATAATTTTTGCCTTTATAATTTCCTTCCAATTACATGGAAAATCAACCCGAGGTTGTTACAAACTCCTCCTCCTTGGAGAAACACCCTCCTCAGTGTTCAATGGAACTTATGACTAACAAACCACTGAACTTGACAAACATACTTCTTATGGAGCTTTATACACAACTCAATGCAGTATTTACAATGACCAACATATTGAAAACACAACCACCATACTTCTTATTCGAGCTTTATAACATAACTCATTTCAGAATTTACAATACAGACGCACACATATAAACCAAAACACATTTGCTTTAACTAGTAAATAAGGAAGGATATAATTCTTGTGTTTGATCTACCATTTCCCATGTAGCTTCATCGGGCCTGAAGTGCTTCCACTACACTTTAATTTTATCTATTGCTTGATTCCAAAGCATGAGTTTCTTCGCTGCAATATGCATTGTGGCTTTGGCTAGAACTCTCCCTCTGGTTCCACTTGCAATACAGACCAATCAATTACATGATCAACATCCTACACATATCTTGAAAGCATTGAAACATGGAAAACATCATGGACCTTCAATGATGGAGATAGTGTTAGTCTGTATGCCATTGGTCAGATCCTCTCAAGGATCTCAAAAGGTCCACAATGTCGAGGTTCCAACTTGGCACATGACCTAATCCTCAAGGAGTTGTTCTTGTTCTTGATGTGCAAGTACACATGCCCTCCAACCTGAAACTCCTTGAATGCTCTATGTTAATCCACATAACTTTTATGAATGTCTTGTGTTGCCTTCAAATTCCTTTTAATAATTTGAATCTCCTACTCCATCTCTGCCTACATATCTGGTCCAATCAACACCTTATTCAGTCGATCACTCTAGCTAATAACAGTCTTACAACTTCGTCTGCAGATAGCCTCAAATCGAATCATCTTCAAGGATTCTCCATACCCATTGTTATAATAAAAATCCACAAGTGGAAGATATGCATCCCACTTCCTCTGTTGATGCGTGACATACATCCTCAACATATCCTCAATAATCTTGTTAACCATCTATGTCTGCCCATTTGTTTGCGGATGATAAGTTGTATTGAAATATAACTCTGTACCCAAGGATGCAAACAACTCCTTCCAAAAATTGGAAGTAAACTTGACATCTCTATCTGATATAATCTTCTTGGGAACTCCACGCAATCTCATTATCTCCTTAACGAAGATCTAAGCCACTTCACTAGCTAAATTAGTAGACTTCACTACAATGAAGTGAGCCACCCTTCTTAACCTGTCAACCACAACCATGATGGAATCATGTTGCCTCGATGTCCTAGGAAAATTTGTAATGAAGTCCATGGAAATGACCTCCCATTTCCATTCTGGAATTAGAATAGGTTGCAATAGACCAGCTGGATGCTTTCATTCAACTTTCACTTGTTGATAGTCCATGAACCAAATCCAGGCACCTCTTTCTTCAAATTCTGCCAATAGTAGAACTTCTTAATAACTATCAAAGTGTTATGGTATCTTAGGTGGCATGAATTGTATTGACATGAAACTCTCTCAAAATGAGCTTCTTCAACTCGATGTTATTTGGAACATAGATCCTACTCCTAAACCTAACCAAGTCATCTTCTATGAGGTGATACTTGTCATCCTAATCACCCTCTTCCTACTTCTGCAATATCTGCTTCAGATGTTGATACTTCTCAAGATGTTGCCCTACCTGAAAGATATGCTCTTGTAGATTTGTCCCATAAGAGCTCATAGCTGAAATATGATTGACCTGCACTCTCACGTTGAGAGCATATGCAACTTTTTCTCTTTGCCCTTAATGTACCTGGTCTCAAAATCAAACTCACTGAGGGTATCCAACCATCTAGCTTTCCTATCATTCAAATTAGATTGATCACAAATACCTCAGTCCACTGTGATCATTGATCAGAACAAAACTTCTGCGAAGGAGATAATGCCTCCACATCTTCAATGCATGAATGATAAATTCCAACTTAAGATCATGAGTTACATAGTTTTGCTCGTGTTCATTTAGCTTCCTTGATTCATAAAAAAACTTTCCCTTCCTGCATCAGGACTCCACCAAGTCCTTCCTTGCAAGCATCTGTACAAACCACAAACTCTTTATTAGGATTTGTAATCTTCAAAACTAGAGCACTTGTAAGAAAATGCTTCAACTGGTCAAAGCTTGTTGGACACTTAACAATCCAGTCAAACTTCTCTCCTTTTCTCTGCAGGTGTGATATGATAGCTAATCTTAGAGAAATTCTTGATGAACCTCTTGTAATAACCTGTTAGTCCCATGAATGATCTGACTTTATCCACATTCCTTGGATTTGGCCACTCCATGATAGCTTTAATATTTTTTGGATCCACTACGATCCCTTCCTTAGAAACATGTCCCAAATAATGAATTTGAGAATGAAAGAAATTGCGCTTGCTAAGCTTGACATATAACCTATGCTATCTCAACAATCTCAACACTACTGCCAGGTGCTCTGAATGTTTCTCACTCTGTGAGTATACCAATATGTCATTGACAAAGACTATCAAAAACTTGTCTAGGTAAGGGTGCAACGCAATGTTCATCAAACACATGAAGGTGGTTGGATCATTTGTAAGACCAAAAGGAACCACCACAAACTCATAATGCCCATACCTTGTACGGAATAGTGTCTTGTATATGTCTTATTTTTTTATGCACATTTGATGATATCCTCATCTCAAATCAATATTTGAAAACATTGCTACTCCATTTGACTGATCAAACAAATCATCAATCCACGACAATGGGCACCTGTTCTTGATAGTCACCCTTTTCAACTACCTATAATCAACGCACAATCTGAGAGATTCATTCTTCTTCTTTACAAACAACATTGGCGCACCCCAAGGAGACACACTTGGCCTTATGTATCCTTTATTAAGCATATATTTAAGCTGCAACTTCAATTCTATCAACTCCAAAGTGTTAATCATGTTTGGTGCCTTAGATGTTGGTGCTGCTCCTGACATCAACTAAATAGAGAAATCCTCCTCTCTATGAGGAGGAAGCTCTAGAATCACTGCAGGAGACACATCTTAAAATTGTTGAAAGACGTGATAATTCTTTAGGACTTCGTCATCCTCATCCCCCTTCCCTTTGTGACTAGGAATGTGAATTGAAAAAAATACAAATCTTCTCCTACTACTTGTAGGTCTTAACCCGGTACAGAAATTACCTGCACATGAATTCTAAAACACATAAAATAAACTATGCAAGAGAATCACACCTAAAACACACATACACGGAGATTTTCCCCTAGATCCCAAAACCAAGACTACCAACTTGATTTTTCATTATGTTTCTTTCAATGTTACAATACATATTTATACATTTCGAAGCATCCAATACCATGGACCGAAAACCATCACGTCCAAAACCATGGACCGAAAACCATCGCATCCAAAACCATGGACCAAAAACCATTGCATCCAAAACCATGTGCGAAAATCATGCACAAAACCATAGGTAGGTCCACCCAACCTAATATAGGGTCCATTTTTTTTTTTCGAGGGTAACCCCATAGAGGGGGGCTACCTACCCCCCTCAAACCCGACGGAAAGAATATAACACAACCCAACATTCCCCACTTGTTGTTTTCTTTCCATAGGGAGTCACAGGAGAGCTGAGTCATTTATCCAGCCCTGCAACACCCATTGTTCTCTACACCAGGAGAACTTCTCATAGCTCATAGATTTTGTCAATGCATCTGCAGTATTCTTCAAAGTGTCCACCTTTACCAGCAACACCTTTTTGTCTTCTATCATATCCCTCACAAAGTGATATTGAACATTAATGTGCTTTGTCTTTGAATGATAAGCAGGGTTCTTTGCCAAGAAAATTGCACTTTTGGCTATCACAGTTTATCCTTATAGCTTCTTGTACTAACCCCATACTTGAACACAATCTCTACAACCAAACTGCTTCCTGCTTGATGACGTGGTTGCCATGTATTGTGCTCTATAGTTGATAGTGCCTACAGATTGTTTCTTACTCATCCAACTGACTGCACCTCCAAATAGGTTAAACACATACCCACTTGTAGATCTTCTCTGATCTAGATCTCTAGCCTAGTCTGCATCAACAAAGCCACAAATATACAACACTTTGTCCAATCCTAGTCTTCCTTGGTAGCACAAACCATAATCACCAGTGCCACGCAAATACCTGAAAACCCGCTTCACTGCTATCCAGTGATCCTTCCCTGGTTTTTACACAAAACTGCTCAATATTCCCACTGCATGTGCAATGTATGGTCTAGTACAGACCATTGCATACATCAGGCTACCAATTACACTTGCATATGGAACACGGGACATGTCCTCTTCCTCTTCTTGCGTCTTGGGACACTGTTTAGTAGATAACTTTACACCTACAACAATAGGAACCTTCACTGGTTTACTATCCTGCATATTAAACCTCTGCAATATTGTCTCGACATACTTCCTCTGGTTTAACCAGAGCTTCCTCTTTGCTTGATCTCTTTTAATTTCCAT
>APFE031415013.1:0-31519 GCA_000404065.3 Pinus taeda | reverse complement strand
CTGAAAGGATTCTGGACACCACATATCTCCACAATGGTATGATATTGTCCACTTTGGGCCTAAGCCCTCATGGATTTGCTTTTGGACTTACCCCAAAAGGCCTCATACCAATGGAGATATTTGTCCATCCTTATATACCTATGATGCTCCCCACTTCTAGTCAATGTGGGACTTTGGTCGTATACCCAACAAAGACCATGTTATTTTTCCTAAATTTCACCTAAGGAAAATATTTTAATTATGTCAGTTAGTAATTTTTAAATATTTCCTAAGTTAAAACTTAGGGAAAGTGGATAATTAATTGACATTAGTTGATATTGTTGACTTGGGGTACCATCGGATGTGCTCTAGCCACGAAAATTGGTGGAGAGGTTGGGGCACATGAGATCTCCAATACCCAGAAAGGGTTTGGGCAGATTCTAAATAGATTATGAGATATTAAAATAATTAATAATTTTAATGGAGTCCCTAAGTCTAAACTTAGGGAAAATAAAATATTAATGTGTATTAATATGAATCTGTGTTAGAATGGTCCAAAAGACATGGATCAAGCCAGATCTAATCTTAGTCGTTGATTAGGGACTTAATCTCGGTCATTGAGATGTCAACAAGAAAATTATAAGAGGAGGCTTGAGAATCACTTGGAGAACACGCCAGAGTGATCAATCATTCTATTCTCTAGAGCGGGGTTTGCTAAGAGAGATAGAATCAGTGATCGGGAGAGCCGCTGAGGGGCATTGAGTACAGAGAAACAGAGAAGGCAAAGATTGTGTCAGAAGAGCAGCGCAGCAGCCAAGGAGAGTGATGCAGAGCCCGCAAGGGCTCACGCAAGGCCACGCAGAGGCAACCAAGTGCTGCGCAGAGCACTAGAGAGGCCAATGTGTTTGACGCAAAGGCCCAGGAAGCTAACGCAGGGCCAGCATGAGACAGGGAGGGGCTAACGCAGTCCAGATTGGGCAGACGCTGGGGTTGCAGAGCAGTTTTGTGCTGAGGAGCTGCCGAAAGGATTTTCCGCAGTTTCAACCAAGAGATTTCTCTCAAATTGTGAGGTATAGCTGCTAAGGAAATTCTCTGTTGGGTAGGCCAATTTCAGCACCCAGATTGTACTCTGATATTGCTTAATAAGAAAACCCTCAAATAGCTGCACCAGATTTCCCGCATTGGGTTTTTCCGGGGACATTGGTCCAAAAATAATGGTGTCAAGTGGTGTGTTTGTTCTTGTTTCTTTTAGTTGTTGATCTATAATACATTGAACATGCACTAGTGTTTATTTTCAGTATTTACTTTGTAAATAACTTGTGAAAGAAAAATAACAAGTAGGTAGGAATAAATCATAAAATGTGCATGAAGGGTTTCTAAACTAAGTAAACTTGAAACTTCAACGGAGATAAGATCCATTTGCCTCCAAATGCATTTCAACACCACACATCATCATTCTAAGCAAGGTGTTCCTTCTTTATCTTCTTTCTTTACCACCTGCCATTCCCTACGCTTTCCAAGGTAAGGCATTTTGTTCCTTTCGGCATTAACTTGCCGAATGCCATCCTCTAAACCTCTAGTATTGTAAGGCATTGCTTTTCAAGGGTGTGACTAGTCCTTACCTCACCATGAATCATACCTTCGAAACTTCTTCATGTAGGGTGTTCATCTTCTAGAGATCTCTCCCTTGCTCGCATGCTCCAATTAGGTGGCATGAGTTCCTAGGCGCAACCAAGAAAGAAAGCGCATCATCAATGGCGCAACACATGATAGCGTAAGCCATGTAATCATGACTTCAAATTAGTGTCATTTGTGCCTTAGTGGAACCTCAAGGTGAAGTGTCCTTGAAAAAGATTCCATCAAGCCATCAATAATCCTCCACACCTTATCCTTGTCCCAAACGATGAGATTGTTGAAAAATGTAACTAGTGTCGGTCTTCATAATTGCATTTGTCAAAAAGAAAAGTAAAAGGAAATTTTATTGTAAAAGAAAAATATTTTTGAAGCATGGGTTTCATGCTCTTTTATTTATTTTCTAGGTCATAGCCTCCATTGAAGGCTTCTAGGTTTTATCAAGAGTCAAAAAAGTCACTGTCATAATTATTAGACCCTTTTTGGGAATTTGTATCATGTAAAAAGAAATATTTTTTAGTCAAAAATGTCATTTGTTACCTACACACCAAGTCGGCCCTGTCTTGATGAAGTCGTTCTAAAATGGGGCTATTCAACCCAACAAAAGCAGTACTAATAAGTGCAATTCAACCTATTTGGCATCTTCGCATTCACAAGTTCGATCTGCAATTCAAGAGAAAGAAAAAGGAGAGTGAAGTCAAGGAGAAGGAATTTTGAAGCTAAGAAAGACCTAATCGAAGTTCTTGGGCATCTATCTCTCACACATGAGAGTTTTTCTAGGGTTTCTGGGAAAGTTGCAAGGGCCAAAATTTCTAAAGTAGTTGCAGGTCCGAAATTTTGTAGCTGGAGAGCCGGAATTCTGAATTGAAGTTGCACTTGAGGAGCTGTCACTTGGAGACTTTAGCAGAGTTCATCTACTTGAAGGAAGGGTTAACTTGGTGATTGAAGGAGGTCTTTGTCTAGGTCCAAAAGGGTCTTCGATTGTCTCAATTTGATTTTATCTACTAGTGGAAGAGTTGGACTGGATTTTGCAGCTTGCCTTGGTTGATTGCCTATATCTTGTGTTCCTTGTTCTTGTGATCTTCATACATTTTAATTTGATAATTGCTTGATGAAAGATAATATAATGAAGTAAAAAGAAGTCAACATACATCACAAGTAATTATCAAGAAAAGAGGAATCAAACCCTAATATCAATCTACATGAATTCATTTCTCAACAGAGATCTGCTGGAGCAATGTAGAACAAAGTGCATGACCTCCAAATCTTTCAAGGCAACTTGTGACTGTCATTGAACATTGAGATCTATCATGCTAGTGAGAGAAGAAAGGCCTGCAAATATGCAAAATGGACCATGCATTTCAAAGAATAACAATTCTGATTATGAGATCCAAGAGGATAAGCTATGAGATTCTTCTATATTATTTTATATTTTCCACTAGCATTCTCATCTATCATTTTATCTATGTAATAAGTTTTGATGACATCAAATGAGAAAACTATGGTTCATGCTTCAATACAAATGATACATGGTGTATTCTTGTGTGTTGGATGCATTGTATTCTATTTTGAAATGTAAAAAATTACATCAATATATCTATATTTTGTTATGTGATATATATAATCACATCCCCTCGCAAAAGATCGATTTCCCCTTGTATAGGGATTTGTGTCTCATGTCAATCATCCACGCCCCCAAGTCACTATGTCCCCATGTCAAGTGACTTAGGATATAACCTACACATACAATGTACATATGTTTCTTTATAGATAAACTCTATAATCAATGTACAATGTACCTAAAATCTAAGGTAAACAAAATCAACAACCATAAGTTGACAACATAACATAATAAGAAATTCAACACATGACAAACGTGTAAAACAAGGAAAATACAATTTCAAATGTATACCAAAATTCTGAAGGTTGTTTTTGAAATGTCAATCTTCTGAAGTGTGAGTGCTATACCTATTGATGTAAATTTAACGAAAAAAAGTTAAAGATTTTACAAGAAAAACGGACATCAAGCATAGAATTTACCTGTTCACCTACAGCAACAAACTTTAAAGCAATTTCCTCAAATGACAAGATATAGTTTGTCTGCATTACAAAATCATAAATTAGTCATATCCAATGAAACAATATTTGGTATTAAGAACTAAAAGTGTCATGCCAAAT
This sequence comes from Pinus taeda, assembly GCA_000404065.3. Classification (NCBI taxonomy): domain Eukaryota; kingdom Viridiplantae; phylum Streptophyta; class Pinopsida; order Pinales; family Pinaceae; genus Pinus; species Pinus taeda. Next base: position 27,730 of record APFE031415013.1, on the reverse strand, counting down.
GAAAATAAACATAAAATGTAGCATCAACTATTCCTAGACAAGTGCACTTCACCTAGTGAAAATAAATAACCATATTATTACTCGTTGACAAGAATGGGAATTCCACTTTCCAATTAACAATAAACATGCCCTTGTGGGTTCTTGATGTTTTGCACTTAATTCCATATGCAAGACCATGAGCATTCCTACGATTTGAACATAAAACAGGTAACTTGATACATTGAATATAACCTTACGGCATATTATAGTATTGTCTCTTCCATTCTCTCAATTAGTTGTCTTCAAAACCATATTAAAATACATAAAGCAATAATTATCATAGCAATATCCGAAGCTAAAACATATTACAAAACAAACAAGCAATTTAATTGGAAAAACAAATTAGTAGCACATTCAAGAGTTCAAATACACTTGAATCCTAACATCAACATAAAAGAAATAATGTTTTCAAAATAGTTTCCACAGCACGGAAATTTTCACTTCCCTATTCCATTTGAAGCAATAACTTCGTGTTTGTGATGTTGGAAAAAAAGGAATTAGATTTTATGGATCTCGTAAAATTTTAAAGGCTACTAGATACATGCAAGATCATTTGACCTTGACTTTAAATGCTTTAGGACTAGCTCGTGCTAACACTATTGACTACGTATTTGTGCACATTCATAATAAAAAGTTCCACTAGCAAGTTGAAGTTCCGCTGTCAAAGATATCATCATACAAATAAAAATTTAACAGCTGCTTTAACCATATCAACCACCAGTCAGCCCTTGCAATAAAACAAAGCCTAGCAGTACAATTCTTGCTCAACAATATGAGACCCATGCTCATTAGCAAGCTTGACCCAATACTGTCAACTGTACTCTGTCTTTTGGCTATGACACAAGGTTATAGAACAACAGCCTGTATTTGTGAACAGCCATCATTACATAAGTCTAACTTTATGTGAACCAGCAACTCAAGAGGACTGACCCATTCAATATTAACCCTATGAAGAAATCATGACAAGTTATGGCCATACATAAAGATCTCAACAGCATACGCAATTCTCTCCTGTCAGCTGTTCATGGCATCAACACTGTCACTTTTGTGCTTGCAGTCAGAAATAAATAGAAAGCATATGCTACGTTCTGCAACCACACAATATCTATAAACAAAAGCTACAACACCCAGCTATATATGGCATAACACTGCTGTACTTTTGGCCTTCAAAATTCACTCCTGTAGCTGAGTTTGATCAGGGAACTCATCCCACTAGTTAACTGTTGATGTCACAGAGCTTCAGCTCTTTTGGTCACAAGTTAGGGCTCAAGGATATTTGCTTGAATTAGTCCAAAAGCAAGCCTTGAATTTGTCACAAGGTCCTTCCAATAATTTGCAGATAATTTCTTGATGTTCAGTGATACAAATCGCACATGTAACAGGGAAGGAGCAACAGATACATCCTCCAGATTGTTAATTTGGCAGCTGAGGGATAAAATCCCTACATTGGACAGCCTTCCTCATCCAGAGAAGACCCTCTATTCCCTTGGAAGAATTTAATTTGATCAAGGAAAAATATTGATTTTAATGGAAAACCCACAAGAACACAAAAGTACAGGTTGGCCTAAAGTCATAATTGGGTCTCCAAAGAAGCATATAAATACACATCAAGGCAACCTCAGCTGGACATCACATCAACACATCTTCTCTCTCTCTCTTTTCTCTTGTGATTGGTTCGTACAGGTCTGAAGCAAGGTAGCCGAGCTCACACGGCAAAGAGAAGAAGGGCATTCTGATTTTCTGCGTTGACAGTGATTGGGCAGCCGTTGACCAAGTTTGACTTGGCATTTTGACTCACTTTGACTTGCAAAAATTCAATTTTTGAAGGGCGAATTTTTGTGTGGAGAGATCAAACTTTTCTGGGCAGTTTGACTGGCATTGACTGCAGGTCTGTTGACCGAAGTTTGACTGCATAAATCTGAAGTTTGACTGCAGCTTTCTCTCTCCTTTGACTGAGCTCTTTTGGGACTGCTTTCACATCATTTTGACGAGCAAGGAAGGCCAAATATTTTGACTTTTGATTGAGCTGATTTGAAGCATCTTTGACTGCTGAACGTTGACTGGTTAGGGCATCTTTCACTGCTGTTGACTTTGACCAAAAGTAAACATTTTGACTTTGGATCAGATTTGACTTTTGGGCTCATCTCTCATTGATTATTGGTTGGTAGATTTGGATAGTCAAAACTATTGACCTTTGACTCTTTTATTTATGAATTGGAACATTGTACCTTTTTGCTGAACTTTTGATGACAATCTAATAGAAGAAGAATTTGGAAAGGGTTTTCCCCCTTGTGAGGTTTTTCCTCGGTCTTTGACCAAATCTTGGGTCACTTCTTATTTTCTCTTGGCTGTCTTCTATTGTACATTGGATTTACTATTCTATATACAACTGCTATTGGTTATTGGAAGATTAAATTGATCTGAAAGTGATTGCTAATTGAAGAAAGAATTGGGCCAAGTGATTGTACTAAGCATGGAACTGTGGAAAATTAACACAGATCTGTCTAGAACTTTGCTTGAAGATTCAACTTCAAGACATCGATTAACTGTCGCTATAAGAGAGAAATCCTTGCTAAGAAAAAGTTCTGAAAATGGAGATAAATGTCTGCAAACGAATCCAAATAACAATCCGTCAAGGTGCCACCAGATCAAATTCACACAAGTCTTTGTTATTGAAGATCTTGATCTTTACAAGCTTCAGGGCACGTCCATATTACAGAGACACCACGCACTTGAGATCTTATGCACAAGAGAGACTAGCGACTGTCAACCCTCAACGTGTAACTTCTATCCACAAAGAAAGCATGAAACTATTGGTTAGGGTATAAGTCAAGGCTCAAAAAATTCACGTTTTAGACCTCCTTAGACAAGTTCAAACCTCATAGATCAACAAAAGGTTTTAGTCATAAATGTTAGTCTCAATTAAAATCTCAGAGGGCCCATGACTAGATGCCTCAGAAATGTCATAGATTGACTGCCTTCTTGTTCAAAGAGAGACCACAGATTTGAGATTCATCCTTTCAGGAGAGCCGCAGTATAGAATAGCCTCAGAAATAGCGGCAATATGAAAAATTCAGAGTGTGAAATAGGCTCAGAAATATATTGCATTCTTGCTTTAATACCAATGAAGTTCCTCAGAATTTCAGCGAAACCCAAAACAACAGTGTTTCAGATTTGGGAAACCATAAATTCCTTTATCAATAACCTCAGGTCTGTGCACTCAAACTGCTTAAAAAGAGAGGGCTGAAAAACATCAAAGAGGCGCCTGATAGGCCTTTGATCAGATCCTCCTACAATAAAACCCCAGTGAAAAACATTATCCAACAAAGAAAAATAAAAGGAGTAGACCACATCACAGAATTCAGCCTCTTTCAGATCGGCACGTCTTGCTCCAGGCTGCAGATCCACTTGCCAAAGATGTGCGTTCAAATCCTTTCAGATCATCGTCAAGAGCATACCCTTGAGGAGAAGATAGGAGCCTTTTTATAGTTGTTGAAAGGGTTTTCATAAGAGAAAAGACTTAACCAATAAGGTGGGAACCAAATATGACTTAAAATTTGAATATTGGAGTTAAATTTTCCCTCTCTATTTTGGATCACCATAAAATTTAAAATTTTGACTTTTCCCTCCAAGATTTGGACCATTGTAAATTTAAATAGATGAATTTTCTTTTGACTTTAAAAAATTAAATATTAACCCCTTCAACAAAGCATCATTATTTTCCTTATGTTATGTGTCACAGTCAACCAATAATATGTTGCCACATCACCACCCTTTTTGGGGTTTTTGACCACAATGAGGGGACATCATCTTTGATTGGGCATATTTCCCAAACCGTGAGGAGCCTCACGGCGTGCCACATACCATTGGAATCAAATGACGAGGACTATCCATTGATGACAGTCTCCAAAGAAAATTCATTGATCTGCATCCTCAAAATCTCCAACAAGTGCAGGGCTTCTAGGGCTTTCCAGGGCTTCATGTCCTTTGGAGCTTCCAATCGATGCCAACTAGACTTAAGAGCGTTCAAAGACCGATGTTGGCATCAATACCATTCAACAATCTCCCTCTTTGTCGTTCATGGCAATACATACTCCCCCTGCAATCACTGCTCCCCCTGACTCCATGCCTCAATCTTCTTCTCATGATTTCTCTCCCACCTTTGACATCATTGGCAAAGGGTTACTCCCCCTGACGAAATACCTTCATTTGTCTTCCTGCAATAGACTACCCTTCTCTCCCTGACATGCTATGCTTCACACAAGTTACCACAGATGATTTTGAACATGAATTCTTCAAAATAATGTATGAAATAGCTCTTCAGAATAATGCATGAACAAGTTGAATTCTTCACAATAATGTATGAACCAGTGCTTCGATCGGCTCATCCTAAACCTTGACATATTCCATTATAGATTCATCATGACCTTTAGATTTTACAAAACCTAAAAAGCATGATTGCAGATACTTTTCCATCCACTTGATCTTCTTGCTTTTGTTTTTTCTCCAAACTTTCTTATACCTGGTGTTAGGGCTATCTTTCAAGGATGATTCCATCCTGTACCTGTAATCGCAAGCTATAAGCCCATAGTTATGGCATTTGTAACATTCAATGTTAGGCCCGAATAATGAAGCAAATGACATACTTTTTGTTGGCAAGGTCATTTTGAAACCTGTCTTGCGATCCTACAAACTTGCTTCTAGTGTTTTGATAATGTCTTTGATAATTAGCCTTGTCATACATTCTGGAATCCCTGGTCATATGTCTGAAGCTAGAACATGGGAAGCAATAATCATTAATCAAAGTAGGGTACCTGAATGAGATGTCTTGTCTTAATGATCTTCTATAGACATTCTTTCTTGGAGGTGGTACAGCCTTCCATTGATCCTTATCCTTGAATTCTTCTACATTGCTTCTTGGAGCCGAAACGCTTTTAACCATCTTTTGTCCTTCATTTCGATTTGGTCTCTAAGGGATCCTGCTATCAGGATTCTCATCAATCTTGTTCTGCAAGGAGTTGGGGCTTGTGCCTTCGTCACATGGAGCTTTATCTGCTTCTTTTGTCTTCATCTTCAACTGAGCCATTCCTTGATCTTTCCTTTCAATAACCTGCAAATGTTCCTTTAGCCATTCCTTGAGCCTATTGGTTTCAATTAGAGCAGCGTCAAGTTCCTTTTGCTTTTCACTAACTTTTGCCTCACACTTCTGAACAGATTTTTCTACTCAACTTGTTAAAATTTTCTCTTTCATTTATGCTTCCTGCACTTGAAACCTTAGAAGGCCAACTTCTTTTTCAAATATCTTATTTCTCTTCCTTGCTTTGCTAAGATCACATAAGGCAATGATCAATTTTGCCTTCATTTCAACTATACTCCATCATTGTCAAATTCTTTGACCTGAGAATCTACTTTATTTGAATCATGATCTTCATCATCGTTTTCATCTTGACCTGCATGCTTCTTTGATTAGAGATTATGAAGCCTTTTCCAAAGACTTTTGGCAAATGAGCATTGATCAACTTTTGCCCTTACGGCATCTGACAGAGCACTGAAAATGATATTCATGACTTTTGTATTGAATCTTCTAGATTGGTCAATAGATGTATCTCTAGAAACAACAAAATGCCATACATCATATCCATGAGCTTTCAAATAGACTTCCATTTAGATTCCCATATTTCATAGTTGGCTTCATCGAACTCAAGAGCAAGATAACCAAGTTTACTTCCTTTGATCGTTTGGATGTGTGCTTATTTGACTTCCGATTTTGATTCACCTGAGATCTACCTTACAGTTGTTAAGTTGCAACTCAAGAAACCTGCTTTGATATCAATTGTTGGAAATACTGGGAGGGAGTTGAACCAATATTTCTCTTCAATTAGTTAATTTTAATCTTCAGAGCACTTAAACTAATATTAGCATTACCTCAAACACAAATCAACATCACATCAGTAAGCAACACCATTCAACAATGCATTACATCAAAACAGTACACGAGATTTTCAGGTGGAAACCCTTCTAGGAGAAAAACCATTGAACGCTTCTTCATATTTGTCTTCAATAAATTTACATCAAATAAGAAGCTCTAACTTCCGAGATTTTCAGCTCCAACTAAAGGAGGCTCCAACCCCCTGGTTTACAGGTTCCAACCTGAAGGATGCTCCAACACCCTGGTTTACTAGCTCCAACTAGAAGGACACTACAATGCCCTGGCTTTATCAGCTCCCACTAAAAGGATGCCCCAACGCCCTGCGCTAGCACCACCTTGCTACCCTGAAGTGTTCTCAGGCTCCAACCTGAAGGAGACTCCTCTCCTGCCTTGCACCACCCTACCACCCTAATCAGTCGGCAAACCACATTTCACAATTTTCAGACTGGAACCACCTGTGCTCAATACAAAAATAATTGTAATACAATCTCTGATTCTACTCAATGTGTTCATCAATATCAACTCTATTAGCTTACATCAATGAGCCAATTCACTGCTTAACATCTCCACAATAATCAAGATGAAACCCTAGGCGACATCAAATTTCACAACAATGCATGCTCACTGCCCAATGTCTAGCAAAGTCTCATTATATCAACAGCAGCAGCCAACACTGTCATAATGCATTTCTATCAACTTTGTTCGACACACTCAATCAGCTAAATCATATCAATGCATCATATGCATACATTGTCAATGATCATGTCAAATCCTAATTGCAACAATAATTGTGCTCCCATTTCATCTGTCTGTAAAGCATTCTAACATAAGCTAAATCAATCACCTGAGCTCCCTACAAAGCTCAATTAACATTGTCCTACAGCAACCTCAAATGCTCATCAATAAAGCTTACCACATACCTTCAATAGTACCTCTCCTCAACAGCAATCAGTGCACAACAATCAATGTAACCATGCAGCAATACAAACTCTCATTGTCAAGCAATTATCTCTGCATAAACAACTGAGATCCAAAAGAGTCCTCTTGTAACAACTACTACACTCAACTCTAAGTAATTTCTACAATCAAGCTACAATCTGCAACTTTTGCCATTGCAAACTCTTTCTGCAATGTATGTTTTACCTCAAAAAGTTCCATTGTCAAAGATATCATCATACAAATAAAAACTTAACGGTTGCTTTAACCATATCAACCACCAATCAGCGTTTGCAATACAACAAACCCTAGTTGTACGTTCATCAACAAGTTGGACCCAATACTGTCAACTATACTCTGTCTTTTGGCTAAGCAACAAGGTTATATGACAACCAATGTTATCAAAACTGAACCGGTTTCAGCAAAACCGGCCAGTTCGACCAATTTGGAGGCAAAACCGGTTCGAACCAACCCTCTGAACCACAAAAGACCGGTTCGGTACCAAACTGGTCCAAACCGATTCAGTGACCGACTCCGCCAGTCTGTGGGGCCCACGGTCAGGCGGCCTGCACAATAAAAAAATCTTCTTCTTTTTTATTTTCTTTTTTTTCTAATAACTAATCCTAATTTCTAACTAGCCCCCCTTTAAATCTATTTAAAGTTTAAACACCCCCACCCCCTTTATTTCACTCACACTATTCATTCGAGTCTCTTGCAATTCTTTCACTTAGTTCGGTGAGGAGAATCCAGAGAGTTTTTTGCAAGGTTGTTCTAAGGGAGATTTTTTGCAAATTTGAAGAGTTGATTGGAGTCTTGGAGAGTTGTTAGGTTGGAAGATTTTGAGTTACGTCAAAGATTTTTTTTCTAGAGATCTTTGCGTTTTCTTCAATGGATTTGGAGTTGGTGGAAGAATTTTTTTTATTTTGTTGGGGTTGTTACATTGCTAATTTCAGAGGATTTTAGAGCTGATTTTCTCCAAAAAATTTAGAGGGTAAAATCAAGGAAATTTTTGGCATTTCTTTTTGCTCCATTTTTCTCCAAAAATTAGAATTTTTTTCTCAAAAAAATTAAAAACCCCAGTTTTTCAATGCAGATTTGTAGGGGTTGCTCCGTAGTTGGTTTTGGAGTTGATTTTCTTTAGAAAATTAAGAGGGAAATTCAAGGTATTTTTTTCAACCATTAATGTTCTATTTTTCTTCAAAAATCTTTTTTTTCCCTAAAAATTCATATTTGTAAATTTTTGTTGGAAAAAAATTATGTATGTTATTTTCTTCTACTTTTTCTCAACAATTACTGAAATTTGCAGGTTTATTTTGAGGGATTACGTTGGCAAATTCCTGAGGAAGATTTTGGAGTTGAATCAATTGGTTGAAAAGTTTATTTTTAGATTGGTTGGAGCTTCTTCTCTTCTCAAAATTTACAGATCTTCTCCAGGTATTTCATTGCCTCTACTCCTCTTTTATTTTTCTCTAAAAGAAAATGCCATAGAATTCTAAAAACCCTAGGGTTTTCTATGCAGATTTTTCATTTCTTCCTCATGGCCCCCAAAAACAAGAATGATCCAGCTTAGGTTCACTGCCATTTAAAAGTCTACAACTATTGTGAGAAAAAAGTTAAGGGTGGTGGAATCCATAGAATTAAAGAACTCCTAGCACATTGGAGAGGGCAAGTAAAACCTTGTGAAAGTATTTATGATGATCTTAAAGCAAAGATGCAAAGTTTAATTGAATTAAAAAAAATATATAGGCAAAAGTCAAAAGGATGACGCATTCTTTAGTGACCCTGATTTTGAAGAATATGTGCCCAGTTTTGAAGATTCTTCTAAAAGTAGACTTGATTAGTATGTTTTTGCTTTCTGAATTTTAAAGGTACCATTACACTACAAATTTTAAGGCTAATGGGGAGGTTTTAGGGGGATTGTATAAATGCATTGAGCGCATGGTCCCAGATGCCAAGAGTAAAGATCAAATTCATAACAAGCTCTTGAATTTCAGCGAGAGTATTGGTACCTTTGGAATTTCTATGGCTATAAAAAATAGAACAAAAAGTCCCCCAGGTAAGAACTGTCAAAATTTGCAAATTCTTATATTAATAATTTACTTTCAAATTCATTTGCTAATCTTCTTTTCCTTCCAACCTTTTTGCAGCCTATTGGTGGCAACAATTTGATAGTGAATGCCCTTACAATTCGAATTTTGAGCCACACATATAGTGCTTCAGGGTGTGAGCGGAATTGGAGTGTGTTTAAGCGTATACACACTAAGAAGAGGAACCATTTGGAGCAAAAGCAATTGAATGACATGGTTTTGTTCAATACAATTTTAGGTTGAGGCGCAACCAATTGTTGAATAAAACCCCCAAATCAAGCAACATTGTCTTGACTGACTTTGATCCAACATCATAATGGGTTGTGGAGAGTCAAGCACCAGCGTTTGACAATGAAGACCTTTCATGGTTGGACTTGGACCCACCTCCACAAGATGCAGAGGCAAATGTATCAGAAGCACCAGTAGCAACTTCAGCGACAGGGGAATCAAACCATAATCCCATTGTAGACTTGGATGCTACTCATTCTTCAAATGAGGAGGATGATCAGGAATTGGATGATGATTCTGATGATGATTGATGATTTGATCATTGATTTGTAACTATAGCGTGTAGTAGTGTAGGTTGTAGTATAATACTATGATCTATCATGTTAGTTTGGACTATAAAGGCCTTTTAGACCGTACTTTTTGATGTTTGTAACATTTTTGGTTCATCAATGTTTTGCACTAAGTACAATTTCGGTTATATGCACCATTACTTGCTATATAAATGAGAACTTTTGCATATTTGTATATAAATGGTTTGGATTCATATGGATGCACATGAATATATTTGGTTTTTCTTTAAAATATGAATATTTTACGTGTTTTTGGTAAACCGGTTTGTTTCTCCAGTTTTTTTCCTGTTCCCGGTCCAGAAGGCTTTCTGGTTCGATGACCGGTTCAGTTCCAATAACATTGATAACAACAGCATGCATTTGTGAACAGCCATCATTACATACGTTTAACTTTATGTGCACCAGCAACTCAAGAGGATTGACCCATTCAATATAACCCTATGAATCAAATCATGACAAGTTATGGCCATACATAAGGATCTCAACAGCATAAACAATTCTCTCCTGTCAGCAGTTCATGGCATCAACACTGTCATTTTTGTGCTTGTACTATAATAGGCAACATATACTACGTTCTGTAACCATACAATATCTATACACAAAAGCTACAACACCTAGCTATACATGGCATAAAACTGTTGTACTTTTGGCCTTCAAACTTCACTCTTGTAGCTGAATTTGATCAGGGATCTCATCCCACTAGTTAATTGTTGATGTCACAAAGCTTCGGCTCTTTTGGTCACAAGTTAGAGCTCAAGGATATTTGCTTGAATTAGTCCCAAGAAAACCTTGAATTTGTCACAAGGTCCTTCGAATAATTCACAAGTAATTTCTTGATGTTCAGTGATACAAATTGCAGATGTACCAAGGAGCCACACATACATCCTCCAGATCCGTCTAGAACTTTACTTGAAGATTCAGATTCAAGACATCGATTAACTGTCTCTGTAAAAGAGCAATCCATGCCCAGAAAAAGTTCAGAAAATGGAGATAGATGTCTACAAACGAATCCAAGTAACCATTCGTCAAGGTGCCACCAGATCAAATTTGCACAAGTCTATGTTACGGAAGATCTCGATCTTTACAAGATTCAGAGCACATCCATACTACAGAGACACCATGCACTTGAGATCCTATGCACAAAAGAGACTAGCATACTGTCAACCCTCAACGTGTAACTTCTATCCACAGAGTATGAAACTACTGGTTAGGGCATAAGTCAAGGCTCAAAATCTACACGTTTAAGACCTCCTTAGACAGGGTCTAGCCTCAGAAATCAATGAACGGTTTTAGTCATAAATGCTAATCTCAATTAAAATCTCAGAGGACCCACGACTAGATTCTCAGAAATGTCATAAATTGTCTGCATTCTTGTTCAAAGAGAGACCACAGATCCCAGATCCATTCTTTTAGGAGAGCCGCAGTATGGAATAGCCTCAGAAATAGCCACAATATGAAATAGCCATAGTGTGAAATAGGCTCATAAATATATTGCATTCTTGCTTTAATACCAACGAAGTTCCTCAGAATTTCAGCAAAACCCAAAACAACAATGCTTCAGATTTGGGAAACCATAAATTCCTTTATTAATAACTTCAGGTCTATGCACTCAAACCGCTCAAAAGAAGGATGAAAAACATCACAGAGGTGCTTGATACACCTTTGATCAGATCCTCCTGCAACAAAAGCCCCAGCGAAAACCCTTCTCCAATAAAGAAAAATAAAACGAGTAGAACACACCATAGAATTCGGCCTATTTCAGATAGGCATGACTTGCTCCAGGCCGCAGATCCACCTGCCAAAGATGTGCATTCAAATCCTTTCAGATCAGAATCAAGAACATAGCCTTCAGGAGAAGACAGGAGCCATTTTATAGTTGCTGAAAGGGGTTTCATAAGAGGGCCAACTTAATCAATAAGGTGGGAACCAAATATGCCTTAAGATTTGAATATTGGAGATAAATTTTGTTAAAAAATCAGTAGGCTTATGTAATTAGGGTTGATTTTTTTAGCATGATAATTACCTGTGAATTTGTTGGCTGCTTTTATTATTATTTTTTCTTCTTTCATTAAGCAATTACCAAAACATGAAACATGAAGGTCACAAAAGGCAAAGAACAGAAGATATAGGATCCAAGCCAGAGAAAAACCCCACAAGGGGGAAAACCCAATCAACTTCTTTTCTTGTAGAATCAGATCAAAGTGAGAAATCCAAGACCCAAAACCAAATTCAAAACCTCCACAAGTGCCCCAAGTCAGCCCTCCATTCTCTGTCCACAGAGATACTTGTTCTTCCTGTAGCTTATATTACAGTCCTTTGGCTTGTCAATCATCAAAGAAATAGCCTCAACAATTTGCATATCTTCATAGACTTCTAGCTTCAGGGGCTTGCAGTTTTTCAGCCTAAAGCACTTGCATTCTTTTTCAAATTATATGTCACAAACATTTAGCATATCTTTCCACAGGAAGCTCACATAAAATGCTCGCATATGTTACCTCAGGAATTTCACATATCTTGCCTCAGATCTTCAACAAACTTGTCACAGAAACTCCACAAACTTGCTTACCAAAATGGAGGAGAACAGTTGCCAATATATAGTTGTTCGTCTATGTGAAGGGTCACGTCCCTCGGGCAGGCCGACTTGTCCATCCAGAAGGGCTGACATGGACTTGTGGAGGATAAATTGACTTTTTGATACAAGATAAAAATATTTTTCCCTTTTCTTTCAAGGAGTCCAAAATAGGACTTTGACTCTTTGACTTAACAAATCCTAGAAGCATGAAGAACATGCTTAACTAAAAAAAAAATATTTTTCTTATTTTCTTCTTTTTGCTTTTTATATAAAAATACATAATGATTCAAATACAATGATAATTATGAAGACCAAACCTAGTTACATTTTCGAAAACTCCCTCTTAACTAGGGAGGTATTCATAATTCCACAACTAGTACAAGGATACTCCCAAATTGAAATATTCTCGTAAGAAGAGTTGGATTGATAAGCCATTTTCAAGCATCAACATCATAATCTGCATTGTCAAATTGCAATATAGCACGACCTTAACTAACAAGCTCTAACTCTCCACTAGATTAGAACACAATGCCTGGAGGCATACATATGGACACCACCACAACCGCCTCTCAAGGAGTATTGCTCCATGGGAGTACTACCTATCTCGGATACCCTGCCCAATCCTTAAAGAGTATCGGTCCATGGGACTACTACCTATCTTGGATTCCAAATCGTCAACGAGTATTGATTCCAAATGCTTATCCAATCCTCCATTCTCCCTACTAGTGTTGGAGCATATAGGCTTAGTACTAAACAGAAATACATATATTTTTTATTAATAAAGAATGATTACAATGAATGATGGCTTGGGCTTAAATATATCCCAAGAGCCATTACATGAGGGAGCATGATCTTTGATCATGCCCCTTAGTCTAAAAATGGAGTTAATTAAGTTAGTAGAATAGTTTTATACATAACATTGCCTCCCTTTCAAAGAATGCTTTGTCCTCAAAGCATGGGTAACGATGGGTGTTGTTAACGAAATGCTTTTGTCTCCCAAGAAGCTTCTTATTCTGGTAGGTTCTTCCACTTGATCAAGTATTCTTTAATTACTCAAGATCGTAACTTCCTTTCCCTGGTGGTAACAATTCCTTCTGGTTCTAAGATGAACTTGCCTTCATCATCTAATATCAGAAGTGTTGTCTATGTTGATTAGTGTTTGCCCACTGCCTTTTTAAGACAAGATACATGGAAAACGTTGTGAACTCAACTATCATCCGAAAGGCTTAAGTTGTATGCTACTTGGCTGATCTTTTTGTTAATCTGATATGGTCCATAAAACTTTGGTGCCAATTTTCTTTTTCCTTTTTGCTTTAGGGATAATTGCTTGTAAGGCTGAAGTTTAACAAATACGCCCATTCTCCAACTTCAACTTCTCTCTCTATTCTATGTCAGTCGGCCTGTTGCTTCATGTGATTTCTGTATTTTCTAGAACTTTCTCTCAGAAATGGCCAAGTCCTTCCATTTATAAGGTTCATATTCGCACAGAGCTTTAAACGGGATCATCTTTGCGGAAGTGTGATAAGTTGAATTGTACCACCATTCAGCGAGATGTAACCACTGACCCACTTACTTTGTTTGCTTGTTGCATAACAACGAAGGTAAGCTTCTAAGCACTTATTGACAGTTTTTGTTTGACCATTTGTTTGAGGATCCCTTCATTTTTTTCCTTAAAACAAACAAGCTCACCTCATAACTATTTAAATCTCACAACTGAGCTCTTCTACTATCAACATTCAAAATAGTCTTGATAATGGATCCCTGTTGGGATTTGAAACGTTGACGGAAAAATGGTTTTTACTGTGGGTTCTCCGATTTCTAAGTTACAAGATATTAACCACAGAGGTCTTAAATCCAAAAGTTTTTGTTTGACCGTTTGTTTGAGGATGATATGCAGAACTCATGTTGTGGTATGTTACAATATGTTTGAAAAGATCCTTCCAAAAATTGCCTTTAAACTTGGGATCTCTATCACTAACAATGACTTCAGAAAATCCATGTAATTTGTAGACATTCTTGCAAAATATCTCGGCGATCTCTTTTGCTGAATTTGATTTCTTCATTCCTATGAAGTGTGCATACTTTGTGAGTCTGTCTACTACTACAAGAATTTTATCTTTCCCGTCTGACATGGGTAATCCTTCAATAAAATCCATTGATATTTCTTCCCATTTTTGGTTTGGGATATTTAAGGGGTGGACCAGACCTTGGTTTATAATGTTCTCACCTTTATTACGCAAACATTGATCATATTTTGCTACATATTTTTTAATATCATTATTCATAACCTTCTAGAAGAATGATTGACGTGCATTATAGTAGGTTTTAAAGAAACCTACATGTCCGGTTGACAGTGAATCATGGGTCTCTTTGAGAACCTTGAATTTAAATTTGGAATTTGGACTTAGGTAAATCCTTTGCTTGTATCACAAAATACTGTTTTTCCATTCAAATTTTGAATTACGAGGCTTATTGATTATAGCACTTGTTTCTATATAATTTGCATACTCACTTCGGATTTCATTAAGCCATTATGGGATTATAGCTGAGACTGCAAACAAGGATGTTCCTTAGAAGGTTTGTCAGAGGAGTAGTTACATGGGCATAGTATTTAATAAACCTTCGATAATATCCATTTAACCCTAAGAACTCCTTAACTTGGATATTTTAATTAGTTTGGGCCACTCTCTTATAGCCTTGATTTTACTAGGATCTACTTTTACTCCTTCCTTGGATATTATATCTCTGAGATATTCTACTTCCTCTTTCATGAAAGTGCACTTGCTTTCTTGGCATAAAATTGATACTCTTCTAATACAGTGAGAACTTGCTCTAAATGTTGTAGATGCTCCTTCCATGTTTTACTATAAATTAGAATATCATTAAAGGACACTAACACAAAATTCCTTAAATATGGATGGACTATCTCATTCATGGTGGTTTGGAATGTTGTTGGAGCATTAGTTAGACCAAAAGGCATTAGCTTAAACTCATAGTGACCTTCATGCGTATGGAACACAATTTTTGCTATGTCTTCCAACCTTATCCTTATTTGGTAGTACCCTAATCTCAAATCTAATTTTGAGAAGTATGTAGCTCTGTGTAGTTCATCCAGTGTTTCATCAATAGACGAAATTGGAAACTTGTTCTTAATCGTTATCTTGTTTAGCCCTGAGTAATCTATGCATAACATAAACGATCCATCTTTTTTTCGAACTAATACAACTAGAGCAGCATATGGATTTCTATTTTTTGCGATAGTGCCACATTTTAAAATATTTTGGACTAACCTCTCAATTTCAGTTTTTTGATGATGTGGATATCGATATGATTTGATGTTGAAGGGATTTGATCCTAATTTGACTTTGATTGTATGTTCAATTTC
Source organism: Pinus taeda (assembly GCA_000404065.3). Classification (NCBI taxonomy): domain Eukaryota; kingdom Viridiplantae; phylum Streptophyta; class Pinopsida; order Pinales; family Pinaceae; genus Pinus; species Pinus taeda. The sequence goes on along the minus strand of APFE031415013.1, from coordinate 12,204 downwards.
TCTTTTAGGAGGCAATTTCATTGGAAGGTCTTGGAACACCTTCCCGTGCTTTTGAATTAGTTCTTGAACTTCAGGTGACTCTTTGTTAATCATTTTCATTTCTAATTGATTCTCAGGTCATTGGAACCCATATCACTTGTATTTCTTCCCTTTCCATTTAAATTTTATAAATTGTTTTTGATGATTGGCAGAGTAAGTGCCTAGGATTTGTAGCCATTGGATCCCTAGGACCACATCAACTCCTCCTAATGCTACAATGTAGAACGGAGATTCTACATTATAGCCTTGACTCTGTAATTTGAATTTATGGTATTTCCCTTCTTTTTCAATTTTCTTACCGTCAGCTACCATAACCTTCATGTTGGGCATATGAAATGTGAAAATGTGATCCTTTTCGCCATAGTTGAGTCCAAATATTTGTGGGTGCTATCGGTATCGATTAGAACCATTACATTGTTTTTATTATATGATGTTTTAACTTTAATGTTTGGGTCTGTGATATACCTATCAGGCTGATAATGACACTTGCAGAATATTCTCACTATCTGGTTCTAGAGAAAATTGTGGAGAATCTTCAATTTCTTCTACGTCTGATTCTTCACTTTCTAAATCATTAGTGGTTTCACACTTATACAAGTTCTTCGTTTCTTTTCCCTTCGCACATATATGTTTAGGGTCCCATTTTTCACCACAATGTTTACACTTGCCTTCGTTCATTATTTGAATTTCCAAGTTAGTTTTTTCTCCTTCAAGGAGATGTGGTGGAACATATATTGTGTTATCCATGTTCGCAGTTTGGGTAAATCTTCGTCTCGAATATACTCTTTAAACTTTTGGCTACTGCATCTTTTCATGCTTCTTTTCAACAACTTTTTCCTATAGTCTAGGTACTCGTGTAACTAAAGTTTCCCATTCTCGGGTGTATTTGTCCACATCTTTTTATTGCAGTCTGGTGAGTGTTGAGAAGAACTCGTCTTACTTGACACCTTCAAACCTATCACAGAATGAATTTTTGAATTTCTTCCAACTGATAGCAAGTGTCGTCTTCTTCCACCACATATACGAATTATATGCTTATCCTTCCATTTGCATGGACGCATGCCTGATCTTTTTGTTATCATTGTCAATACCATAAATCTTGAAATATTCTTTTGCTTTATTGAACCATGCAACATTGCACTTCTCGTTACCATCAAATTTGGAGAGCTCAAGTTTTCCTCTTCATTGATATGTAGCAACTACTGGAGTGAAGAAGGGGAATTGATTCACGAGCTGCATATTTCAGTATTGATTCCATAGCCACATATTTTGAAAATTCGTGTTACTATTTTGTTGATGGGGTATGGACGATGCTTTTGGAGACTCATGTTTCTCATGTGAGTCTGATGAGTTTGATGTATTTGGACAATTGAGATGTTGAGTAGCTTCATTATTTTGGGGTGTTTGATCGGGTGTAATATTCAACTTGTCACAAATACAGGTCAACATTACCATTACTTGATTATGATTTAGATCCACCTTATTTGAAAGGATTGCATGATCCTTTTTAAATTCTTACGTTTTGCAACGAGCTGACTCGCTATTGGTCTTTATTTGTAATCCTTTACTCCCGATTTCCCATGTCCGGTCAACCTTAGTATCCTTCAAGAGTCTAATCATATTTATTAAAAAATCTTTGAACATGAAATTGAAGACATTGAGCGGAGTATGAGGTGGGAATATACTGTATCCAGCATAACCACATTTTCTTTAACTACCTAATTATTTTATCCTATTTTTCAACTAATACTATTATAATATATATAAATATATATTATATAAATATAATATATTAATATATATATATAGAATTAATGTATATTTTTTAAAATAATATAATATCACATATATTAATCTATATCACTTAAAATTATACAATATAGTGTGTAACTATAAAGTTATACTTTATTAAGTCTTCCCTACAAAACGAATTTAATCACACCACAGAAAATTTAAAAGTTAATATATATAATATAGCATATAACTGATAGTTTTATACTTATCGAGATAAAAGGAAACAACTCAGTTTGAACCTGAAGCTCCATGACTAATAACCTTTCAATGTTGGTTTTTGACTTGCTCTTTGAATTGAAGGCGGTTGTTAATGGGAACTAGTGGAGTGGTGTCAGGTTGACAAGATATAATGGAATGGTCAGAAGAGACACGATTTGGGGAACGGTGCGGGGTTGTGGACAGATGAAAGTCGTGTTGGCAGAGTGGTGGCAGCAGCCCACGTAGGAGTCACAAGCAATGGACAGGGAAGACAACAGTTTTCAAGTAGGAAGGAAAGATGGAAGATGATGTGTAGGATGGTCGAAGGGACTAAGACAGATGGCGGTAATGTAAAATGCGGTGGAAATGTAAGCGGCGACACAGGTGGGGGTTACGATTTGATGGCTATGAAGAAACAAGGTGGCTAAAGATTCAATGGCGTTGGTGGCTGGCAACATCTGCAGAGAATGGTGGTGGATGGAAGGAATATGAATCGAACACAAAAGTTTGTGTGTTTGCAGGCATCGACTGCTCTGATACCAGATGGAGTAGACAGACTCAACAATATATAATTATATATATAAGTATATATATATAATATATATATAAATATATATATATATAAAATTGATGGATGATTATAATGAATGAGGCCTCAGGCTTACATATAGCCTAAGATCCATTTACATGAGGGGCATGATCATGCCCCTCAGTCTAAAAAACAAAGTTAGTTAAGTTAGAATAATTGTATACATAACATTGATGGCATTGACTAAATTTGGGTGATGTTTTACCTAATACTATGAATTTCCTTTACTCTAGTCTCAAGGAATTTGACATTACAATTATGGTAGATGTAGTGAAGATAGATCAAGACATTTGCACTATTGTTAATAACTATTTGAAAGGTGAAAGCATTCATGTTGTAATATTGTTTTTTACACAATCTACACCTATGTCACTTAAAATTCTCAATCTGCAAAAAAATTTGATTCACGTTTCTTTATCGAAGGGCCAACCTATTAATTCCAATCAAAGAAAATGGTTTTTGGGGGAAGCGAACTTGAGTTTATCTAGAGAGATAGGAATATTTTTAAACTTAAAATTAAGTTCCTAGAGTCAATCCATAACCAAATGAAGATCCACAGTGCACCCTTGGTTCAATTTTTGGGAAAGGGAATTCAAGTTAAAGTGACTCAAAATTCTAGGTGGGGCAATCGATATATCATCTATATTATGTTGGCATGTGGGACCAATATGTGTGGCTTAGTGCTAAAAGTGGTGAGAAATGTTCTCATAACCAATTGTTAGATGTGAAGTTCAATATGTTTATCTTTCTTAGAAATCTAAGGGTAAATTCAAGGACTCATCCTTTATAACACCATCCACTTCAACAATTTTTTTCATGGGAGCTGATATTAAGAGACATTTACAATTTTATTCATGGGAGTTGATATTAAGAGACATTTACAATTGCATTGTGTTTATAGTTACTTAAAATTTAGTGAAGTTGTCAATCCTACAACATTTAAATTGGGCATGTTTATTGCTTTGTTGCAAGTTCATGAATTTTTTCTTTTCACTTGTTTGTTGGAAGAAAGGATTAGTCTGGTTGAGCTAAAATAAGATCTAAAATAAAGTAAACACTCTTTTCTAGCACATTGAAATACAAAGTAGACATATAGGTTGTAGGGATTGTGTGTGGATAGGTGCAAATATGGCAAATGGGAATCATTAAATGGGGTTCACATGCAAGTTGAAACCTTGCTATAGCATGATCATTTCCCTCTCTACTCTATATTAAACAAATCAACAAGTGCACTTAGAAAAATGATCTTCTTACAAAATGAGCCTATCGAGTGCAGGCATTGAACTTGAAGGAATTGTGGAGGAAATGGTGGTAGCAATAACATTATTGTTATCTTCAGCAATATCTTGGTTGCATTGGGGACTAAACTTTTAATTGTTGTTTCATTGGATGCATAAGTGGAAGGTAATAAGCCTTTGTCATTGTGTTCCTCTCTCACTTTCTTTAGCCATTGTTCTGGACAAATGGAAGGCCCCACTGTTTTACTAGGAGTTTTTATTAAAATGGAGTTGAACCCCTATAAAACTTCCATTCCAATACAAATTACATAATTTATAATAATTCTTTTGTTAACCCTTGAACCCTTAGCACCACTTTATATCACAATATTTCCTCAAAAGAAGAATTGATACTATTGCTTGACATGATTATGCAATGGAAATGGAAAATTTAAAAATAAGAGAGGAGACATTACATATCCAAAGTTATCTTCAATCATTTGGGTGTGGGGACATTACATATCCATTTTAGATGCATGTTCGTCTCGAGAAGCTCTTTAGTCTTCAAAATCTTACAAAAAACCAATCTAGATCAATGTGCCTTCTTTCTACTTCTCTGGAACATGGCTTTAACATTGGCTAATGGGTCTAGCTATTGAATAGAATTATAACTATACATTTCACTCTGATCTTTGACTTGCTTGTTCATGCAATGAAAAAATCTGCTCATTGATTCTTAGTTTTGAGCAATCTCCAGATTTGAACTCTACAATTAATAACCATTCCCATCTCTTTCAAACTTGGATATGGTCAATATTGGTAATCAATGAAACCAAGTCAAATGTTGATCTTGTTCTTTAGCATGACCCAAACAAGCTATGCCATCAACTAAAAATTCAATAAAAGGTCACGTGAGAACTTGCTTTGCTACAACCAATTACATCTTAGCATGGAAAAAATTCTCTAGGACCGTGTCAATTGAATGACAATGTTGCATACCCCTACATGGTGCTTGTAGGTGACTTTATAACTAGTAATCTAGTTTATATATTGATGAGTCATTCTTCAACTAGCTTGCAATAAAAGAAATGTCAAACCATCTCTGAAATCCTTCTCTTCTCTCTCATACTTCCATTGAACAACTACTTGCTTCATTGGTGAGGCTGACCTCCTCTACTACTACAACTCCTTGGATAGCTTCTACTCCTTGGGATGGAGATGCAAGGAATTCTTGATCATCTTTACTCCACTCTTCACACTCTCCTCTTGGTTGTGTGGTTTCTAAGGTGAATATTTAATGAAGTCATTAACACTTTGCTTCCCAATGACCACTCAACTTGTAGTGGTGGAAAAAATTATTTCCTTTTCCAGTAGAATCTTATTCATGCTTTTTGTAACTCTATTTTGATGAAATACAAACGTTATTTGTATTAATGAATTAGATGAATCTTGACCATTGATCTCAAGTGAGGTGCGATCTAATCTTAACCGATTATCACTTTGGAAATTAGGGTTATGGATTCAGTCAACAACTCAAGCTTATAAAAGCTAGGCTAGGTAAAGGAGGAAGACACACAAGAGACATTAATAACTTGAGACATAAAGGACTATGACTTAAGGAGATATTAGCAAGGGTGAAGAAGGACTTTCATCTAGAGAGCAGCCCAAGCAAACGGAGTGCAAGTAGATTAAAACAAAATAAGAGGAGGATAACCCAACAGCTAGACAATAGGTTTTTTTTACGAACAGTTTGCCCAATTTTTCTATAGCTTGTAATTTTCTCAGCGGACACATTATTTCTCAGGTTAGGAAAGCATTTCTAGGCTTTGATCTAATTTAATAAGAAGTTGATATGAAGGGTAGAAATTTGTGTGCATGTGTGAAATTGATGTCTACTTGCTTCTGCTGATTTGTATTTTATTAACTGTTAAAGTCCCAGATGTGCAATTTATTTAATAATCTACAGTTTAATTTAGTTTACCGAAAGGAATTTACTAAGAAATATTTTGTCTGTTTGTTGGGCTTAAGAAAATTCAACAGATGTTCTCTTCATAAGGTGAAGTAGAGTCATCAAATGGCAGGTGAAAATAATTATCATCCCAAAAATGAAAAATGTCCATATATCAGTCATCACAATCATCATCTAAATCCAATAAAATATGGTCATAAATTAAACATGGCTGATTTCTTTCATCAACATTAGCATTGGCATTTTTTAAGTCCATTAGGTTTTGAGAATAAAAATTTTCATGGCTATAACATAGAGGATATTGATCGAAAGCACAACCTATAATATACCAAATGAAACCTATGAAAATCCTATATCCAACGTTGTTGATATGATGGCAATCTAAGAAACCTATCACAAGATATCAGCTCCACGGTCTATACAGTTGTCATGAAACAACCCTAAAATATCTGATTTCATATTAGTGATATCTTGACCTCCCGAACTCCAATTGAGTTGATTCTTTTCTTTTGAAATCAGAAGTTCTTTTGAGAGGAACTCATATATCAATTGTTTTTGTCAAATTTTACAACAAAGTTACAGAAATTGATCGAAGTGTTGCAACCCTCTTTTTTTTTGTTCCTCTGAAAACCTGTAAAATAGAAAAAAATTATGCCCCATTTGTGGACCAAAAAAGTGCTTTGATACAAACTGCTAAGCACCTAAACATATTTTATTATTCCCCTTAGGTACGCCATATTATCCTCCTAGGTACACTAGAAAACAAATCAAAAAGGGAAGAGCACAATTTGAATTTATGTCATTCTAACACATATACAGGTAACGCAGACATGTTATCAATGAAAGCATTAAAGATGTAGGAAGGAAAAATGAAAATAAAAGAAGTGGAGGGGCATGCATATCTCTCTCTATATGTTCCTAAAAGACAGATTCGAATGGAGAGTTGTGTTGGGTGTAGTTGGATTATTTTCAGTTTCTTCAGATTCTATTATATGTTTTTATAGTGACAGTCTTTAGACTTGGCTGGAAGATGTTGTTAATGGTGGATAATACATAGTATTATGGAGATATGTAAGTTATAGAACTCTTTTTGTCGTTTGAGGGTTTTGAACAAACACAAGCTATGCATATTTGATTTCTACTTTAAATATCAACATATGTTTTTTTTATTCTTTGAAAGAATACATTGTTATATCTCCTTAATAGGGAAAAAATAATTTTTCCAATGACACAGAAAAAGTAAAAGTAGACACATTAGAAATATATAAAAGAAGAAACACTCTTTAACTAAAAGAAGCTATAGCTAGTTGTAGGTTGTTAAAGGATTCAATACTTACCAATGACACAGAAAAAGTAAAATCGGAAACTTTACAAAATATATAAAAGAAGAAACCGTCTTTAACTAAAAGAAGCTATAGCAAGCTGTAGGTTGTTAAAGGACTGAGTACTTCTAATTTTGGTGTCACCAGAAATTAGTTTACGGCTCTATTTCATTCTCCATTTGTCCATACTGGTCCTCACTAGATGTTAATGTTACGGGTGTATTCTTATAGTAAATATTAAATAGCATTAATAGAAAAGTTATCTAAATGCTTAGTGGGATGTTACCACCTAATGCATGGTTGTATTTAATATTGTGGCAATGCTAGAATAATCCCCATGAAAACATTTTATTCAGTTAAGACACGTCTAAGTTTAGTGTTAAGCCATTTGTCAAGGTTAATGTTGATGCAATGCAAATATTTACAATCCCATATTGTGGTCCATGCCTACTTGTATTGGGCAGTTGAGGTGGGACAACACATGAAATCTCTCTGGTTTAGTTATATGGGTTGTTGCATGTCAGCATCATGTTTAGCATGCCTATCATCAAAGGAGATAATTTGTGCTTGATATGCCTATGAAGTCCACTTCATAGATATGGTATGGTTGAGTTATCGTGCGTCATGAGTCCAACTGTTATGGACTCAAAGACGGGACTACCATGCCAATTACTATCACTGTAAAATCCAAGCCCAAACTAGCTAAGTTGATCTACAACAAACTGATATCTCTATAACAACATGTTGATCTCTAATACATAAAAATTTGTTCTTGAAATAACAACATTATGATAGCAGTTGTAGATTGAGCTACAACAACAATAATTTTTACCATGCAAAACACAAATTTAGAGCACTGGTCTGGTTTTACGTTAACTTAAAATTATCGTAACAAGCATTGCAAAAGAAATTATAGAACCTGGGAAGCGTGGAAGTGAACAGATTACAGAAATCTTCAAAAAACATTATTGATAAAATAAACTCTTTAATTGTATATAAGACAGTAACACTTTCCTAAGAACCTATCCTCACAGGCTTAGGCCCAAGTAGACCCCATACAAGCAATCACCCAAGATATCCCTACTCTAAAGCCTGACCTTTTTTATAATGAAAAATCTCACTTTTGCTTCACTATCTTTCTCAGCTTGACCAATTGAAACTATCTTAAAAAAACATTGGCAACAAAGATGGCATGATTAGTGTTGGATAGGTGAAATTTTGAATTTATTAAAATGTTGAATCTCATCATTAACTTTCACACCATTTCGAAAAAAGGGTCCTAAAGATCAACCAAGTGATGAGGGGAAAAAGGTAAGAAATTTGAACTATTATAAGAATGGTTGCTAACTCCCTACCAAGTTTTCCAAATCTGAGGTTTCTGATTTTGATCCATTTGGCTTCTAGCATGCTTCTTGCCAACATCCCAAGGGGAAAAGCAATTATGCAACAAATCCTCTTAAATGTGCACACCTTACTATAGATTTTGCATTGAAAAATGAAAATTATATAAAGAAAACAACAAGAAAGCATTTACAAATAGTTTAAACCCTATAAGACCAAACATATAAATAGCTCCCATCCCTCCTCTATCTAGGGAGTCATCTGGTCTGCTTCTTTCGCTAGAGGTAAGGTTCCATCCAAAACAAGTGGCTATTTGGAAGGCACTATGTAACAAAATGTTGACAAACTTCCTATGAATGTAGGACCAAGGATAAGTGAGCAGCCAAACACATTGGGATGACGGAATGTGCCAATGATTTTTTGCCTAGTCAATCATGCATCAAAAGTTGTGTTTTAGATTAGTGGCTAGGGTTCTACTTTACAAGAGGCATGAGTGAAATGGATCGCATTCCATTACCACTAGGAATGGTGTTTGATACTAATAGCAGTAGTAAAAGTCATTACCACACACTTTTTTCCCAAGCAAAGAAACAAAGACCATTAACAAAGCACAGAGAGAGAGTGTGCATACTAGTGTCCAATTTTTAGCTTGGATTTGAAATGTGTTAATTTCGGCTAAGTCTCATAGATATAGCAGATATGGAAACAATCATATCATGCTACTGTAGAAACACATAAAATTTTAAGGTACCTATATTTGCGATTTGAATATTTCCTTTTACAAGTTAACCATGATTCAAACAGTCATAATTTCACATCTATCCCATTGTAGGAATTTACAGGGTAAGTTCCTCAGTCAAAACACCAAAGGACATCGCTCACAAACATATCACAGATCAATACACCAGTATTCTTGACATGGTTAAAACCCTCAAAGAGGGAAACAGCCCATGGCTTGAGCCAACATGACCACTTTAGGCAATTTATTAATAAAAGAAAGAAAATCTACATAAGCTTCTCTCATGAACGGTCACCCTGAAACCATCCATGCTCTTTAAATAGAGATGATGGACCGATTGGGTGTTAAGCCACGGATCAAGTGTCGGTAATACCGAGGAGAGAATCAACCGTCGGATCACTTCATGTCTAGGAACATATCGTGACCGTTGGATTGTAAGTTACAAAAGCACATAGTAAAGAAACACACTTTAACTAAATCTACACTAGACCAAGTTATACTTAACTATTTCCTATGTGTTGGAATATCCTAACATCCCCCCTTAAGAACAACTTGGGATAGGATTGAAGGATGTACAAATATGACACAATAGGAGAAGGAAGGAGCCATAAGAGACTATCCCCCCTTGGTGACAACTTCTTGAACTCCAACCATAAACCAAAGTTTATTTAACTTCACCTCTGTGAGAGCCTTTGTAAAGATGTTTGCAACTTGATCATCGGTTGAACAATATTGCACTTCAAGAACATGGTCATGAATGAGCTTTCTGATGAAGTGCATGTGTATTTCAATGTGTTTGTTACAATGATGTTGGACTGGATCTTTTCATAGTTGAATGGCACTTAGATTATCACACCAAAGTGTAGTTCGATGTTGTTGTTGAAAGCCAAACTCTGACAGGATCTGACAAAGCCACAAGGCTTCCTTACTAGCTTTTATGGCACCACAATACTCTTCTTCTGCTAAAGAAATAGAAATGGAACTTTGTTTCTTTCAATCCCATGTAATAGGTCCAGAACCAAGAGTGTAGACATAACCTGCAATAGACTTTTGATCATCAGGGTCACCAGCCCAATTGGAATCAGTGAAACCAACCAATAGAGGAGATGCTTCTGCACTGTAATGAATCCCAAACTCAATTGTAACTCAAACATAACGAAGTATTATTTTAGATTCTTTCCAATGACTTTCATGTGGGTTTTGCATAAATTGAGCAATAAGGCCAACAACAAAGGAAAGGTCAGGATGAGTATGGGTCAGATACAAATTTTTTCCTACAAGTTAGTGGTATAAGGTAGCATCAACTTCAGGGGAAGTACAAATGACTGAAAGTTTGGCTCCAGACTGAAAGGGAGAAGGGGTTCGCTTATCGTCTTCCATGTGAAAGTCGAGTAGAAGATCCATTCATACTTGGACTTGGAAAGGGAAATACCTTCCTTGGATTGCAAGACTTGAAGACCAAGAAAATAATGTAAGTGTCCTAAGTCTGTCATTTCAAACTGCTTTTTAAGACTAGACTTCGCATGGTTTATAAGGTTGTGATCATTACCAATAAGGATAATATCATCAACATAAAGAACAAGAATGATAAGATACTTACCCACTTTCTTGGTGTGGACAGTATTGTCAAAATGACACCTAGAAAAGCTAGTATCTAAAAGAAAGCTATCCATTTTGGCATACCAAGCCTGAGGGGCTTGCTTGAGACCATAAATGGATTTCTTAAGCCAACATACAAGGTTAGAGTCTATTTGTATAAATCCAAGAGGTTTTTCCATATAGATTTTTTCATGCAAGTCCCCACATAAGAAGGCAGATTTGACATCCATCTGATGGACTTCCCATTTGAAAGAGGCAACAAGGGAAAGAACAAGGCGAATAGAGTTCATTTTGGCAATAGGGGAGAAGGTTTCAGTATAGTCAATGCCTTCAACTTGTGAAAATCACTTAGCAACAAGACGAGCTTTATGTTTATCAACTTTTCCATCTGGTCCAAACTTGGTTTTGTAAACCCATTTACATCTAATAAGTTTTCTTCCCTTTGGAAGAGGAACAAGATCCCATGTATCATTTGCCAATAATGAATGATATTATTCATTCATAGTTGTGTCCCAATTTGGATGGCCTAAAGTTTTTGCAAAGGTGGCAGGATCATGATTCAGTAAAGCTTGAGCCAGTAAATAAGAGGCTCTATCGAACTGAGAACATGTACGTCGCTAATATGTAGGATCACCTGCAAGAGCACCTGCTTCATCCTGGGTAGCACGAACCTATTTTGGAAGCTGAGGAGCTAAAAGAGGATATTGAGAAGGTGGGGGAGGATTTTCATCCTTGTTGTCATCATCTGAAGAAGAAATGCTTTTATAAGTAGAAGGGATAGAGATAGGTGGCACATCCACCGAACTAGGCTCGTAAGCTGATATATTTTCAACAAACTTTACATCTCTTATAATGATAACATTATCCTTTGACATATTTAGAATATCCAACAAAAATACATTTTTCACTCTTAGGTTCTAAAGCTTTATGTTTCTCATCTAGAATATGGGCCCATGTTTAACTTCCAAAAACACAAAAGTGACTTACATATGGTTTAATTGAGCTCCATGCTTCTTCTCAAGTGATATTCTTTAAAGCCTTAGTAGGAGTGTGATTTACTATGTAATTTTCACAGTTAATTGCTTCTGCCGAAAAATTAGGACCAAGTTCTTTAGATTGATGCATACAATTAGGCATTTCCTTTAAGGTGCGATTCTTCCTTTCAGCTATACCATTTTGTTGTGGACTATATGGAACAGTGTGTTGCATTTGAATTCCATGCTCAGTGAAAAGGTTGATGAATTTGTTGTTAACATATTCTCCACCATTATCAGATCTTAACTTAAGAATTTGATGTCCAGATTGTTTCTCAACAAAGGCCTTAAAGGCCAAGAACATGTTAAATACTTCACTCTTGAGTTTTAAGAAGTATACCCAAGTGCATCTGGAGAAATCAT